>CM055267.1:62753277-62905777 GCA_029237695.1 Conchocele bisecta
GATTCCGCTGGCGATCGCCACTTTCGCAATTGGCGATAAAAATAAACAATTGGCGATAAAAAAATACAATTTTTTATCGCCAATTTTTTGAAGTGGCGATTTTTTTAGTTTCCCCAGCGGAATCCCTGATGTAGGTGGTTGTATTTCTGACATGTGCCTGTATCTGGAGCAGTGTAGCTCCCGATTAAATAGAACTCTCTTGCAGCCTGATAAGGATCTATACTGTTACTTGTAATCATAATGGAGGTGCTACTTACGGAATTGCGAACAGTGTAGATCTTGATCAGACTGCAGGTTCACAGGTTGATCTTGGTATATATTGGTCGCACAATGTAAGCCCCATCTATCCAGCCACAGCCACATATATAGAATCCGTTAACATACATTTGAACACACGTGGAAACGTGAGTCGGATTATTGAAAATAATCCGGAATATTCATGTGGGTTTAACGATATGCAGTATCTCCGGCACATATATCGAATCCGATAACATACATTTGAATCCACGTTGAAACGTGAGTCGGATTATTGAAAATAATCCCGAATATTCATGTGGGTTTAACGATATGAAATCTCTCCGGATCGACCACACTCACGTGCCATCACATGATTTAATGTTTGCAACGTATAGTAGGCTACTGGTAGCGTCCGGAATATCGCTGGCAACCTACAAAACTCGGAATATTTCAATAGACATACAGTGGGGTCAGCGTGTAAGTGCACACACGAACGAACACGACAGGTTGGAACCAACCTGTCGTGTTCGTTCGTGTGTGCACTTACACGCTGACCCCACTGTATTAACCCGTAGTTTGCATGTCGTCGTTTCCACCACTGTAATTCCTTTCCACGTCTCTTTACCAGCTGCCATTTATTTCCCTTTGCCACCAACTGTCATTTATTTCCCTTACCACCAACTGTCATTTATTTCCCTTACCACCAACTGTCATTTATTTCCCTTACCACCAACTGTCATTTATTTCCCCCCTTACCACCAACTGTCATTTATTTCCCTTACCACCAACTGTATTTATTTCCCTTACCACGTCATTTATTTCCCCCCTTACCACCAACTGTCATTTATTTCCCTTACCACCAACTGTCATTTATTTCCCTTACCACCAACTGTCATTTCCATAGGCGAATCCGGGCGGGGGCGTGTCCAGCGTACGCCTTCTCTAAAATTTGCCAGTTAAGTTTGTTAACCCACTTATTTATGTGGAAAGAATTGATGAAGACCCAAAATGTATGTTGATGAGAAATGAGAAAAAAATGCATACAAAATTGTTTGCATTTTAGGAAAGTTGTGGTTGCGAACACTAACTCTTGCTATCTACTACTACAGACGGTAAGGAAGTAGACTTCAAGAGCTATTGTTCGCAACTAGGAAAGTTGACGACTGTGTATGCTTCATTTTCAATTGAGAATCCACGACCCCTCTTGATCCAAATCCTGTATCCGCCCCTGATGTCTTGCATGTTCCATTCAATTCTAAAACGAACATAAATAAATGACGTCGCCCACCGTTACAGCTGAGTCTGCGGCGAGGAGGGCACAACCGTCCCTATCCAAGTCGACTCCGCGGTCTAACTACACGTACACAGAGCAGGCAAGCATGTCACCTAGCAGGTCCACGTTCAGCGTTTGTAGCCCTTCCAGTCGCACAAGTTCAGCCAGCAGTGACGGTGATGGTTGTCCCGTGATCAGGCATAAAAATATCAACTCATTCATGGGAATAGACAGCCCGATGCATGTAAATATAACAGGGCCAATGCGCGGAATAGTATGCCGTATTGCATAGGCGACTTAGTGAACTGAGTATTTAATGTAAACGAGGGTGTGACTGGAGAAATGGGGAGTATGGCATATGTGACCAGTCTAGCTCCGCATCTGCTAGCTCACTCACGTAGCTTGACGGTACAGACCAACACTTCTCTAAACCGGACACCCTGGGAGGTCCCCAGGGTGTCCGGTTTGGAGAGGTCCCACTATATATTGTGTGTTGGCAGCACGATCGGTCTAACCTCGACTGCATGACGAACAGTGTAGACACAGATCAGCATCCGTGGATGCGGATGCTGATCTGTGTCTACACTGGTTGTAAAACCTGTCAGTCCGATTTATCCAGTCACATGCTATTTATCAAATGATGTATAAAATCGGTGATTTCTCTAATATTTGCCAATTTTCTACGTCATTAGTTACAGTTCGTCTCTGCAATAAGGTATATATACCGCACCTGTATTGATTCGCAATATTTTCAAAAAACAAAATGATGAAACAATATGGTTACCGTCATGTTCTAATCCACACCCGGCCAGACGCAGATTCGATTGTACATGGAGGAACATACATGAGTGACCATTTAAAATTATCGTTTGCTGTTTTTCATTTTTGCCTGCATTCTTAACAAAAAAAAACCTGTTTGACAGCACATGAGGATCGTCTCCAGTGGAGACGATTCTCATGTGCTGCCAAAACAGGTTTTTTATCAAGAAATATTGAAAATAAAACATTTCCAGCAGACGACAAAATTTAATTCAGCATAATAAGGGTTAATACACTGTGTCTTTACACTGCGAATAAAATATAATATTGTAAATCGTGACACGCTTGGCCAGAATCTGACAGAATGTGCCTTATTTCACTGCTGACTGAGTGTAGACCGTGCTCAAAATGCTCACTCTGACTGACGACAACTCTGATTGATGTCCGGTTGCGTAGTTGGCGTTCCGTTAACCAAATAGCGACCAATGCAGACCCTGTCAAACTGCATGGATTCGCCTGGACTCTACACTGGTTGTAAAGACAATATACACTGTTTTGTTAGATATTGGCCGATTTAAAACTAATTCACAAAACTATAATGCTTTCACCTACTTCTTTCACCGTCTCCGCGAAAGCCTGGCCCTAATAAGAGATCACAGAACGAATAATACTGAATACAGAAAATATGTTGGAACTAATAGATTGGTGTCTGGCCAGGGTTAATACGAACACCAACCCTTTATGTCGGCGCAAGTGGGGCTGCAGGCTAAACAAACACCTTACTGTGTGTGTGTAAACAATCTACACCTGGATCACCGACTAACATAAATACCCTTATGACGTGTATGACCTGTGTATGTACTGTGCATCATACCAGAGACAAGCCATGTGCTTTTGTACGTAAGAGGGTGTGCGATATTTCATGAAAAGTGTTTACAGAAACTGTAATATTTTCTGTAAATGACGTCGAAAGTCGACAGACCGTTCATAGAAAGATCGGAATTCTATTCCGCATTTGCTCTGAACATTTCATCAACTTTCGACGGCATTTACGTTAAATATCGTAAATGTTGGAAATATTTTTCATCAGATATCGCACATCTTCTTAGGTACGAAATCACATGTCTTGTCTCATAATAGGAAAATATATTAAACTGACTGATAAAACGCTTTGTTATGGCGCGTAAACGGCGTCAAATTGACAGCTCAGCGACCAGCCTAGCGCCAGATCAGACTGCGCAGAGCAGGTTGCACACATCCTGATAATGCGGCACATACTATTCTGGAGCCACACTCTTTTCCAATGATACACTATCAGTAGCCTATTTCACCAACATTGCAAAGTATCCTTATCTAGTAAAGTATACTTTGAGGGAGAAATTTTCAATTTTAGGATAAATTTATTATTTTCTATTATACTGAATTTATTACATTATCACAGCCATTTTGGCTGTGATAATGTAATAAATTCAGTATAATAATTCTGCATACTTTTAATCATCAAATATATGCAGTCGTTACTTCTATACGACATAATGCATTTCAGGAAAAATAAATTATTACTCCCTCAAAGTATACTTTGCTAGAAAAGTATACTTTGCAATGTTGGTGAAATAGGCTACAGATAACGACTGACATAGTAGACGTCATAAGATGTGCAACTGGGGCCCGTTTCACTTAACTTCGTACGACTAAGAAGTTCGTAAGTGCAAAATTGAAATCCACAATAGCATTTGTTCTGACATCCGATTTTGGAAAATCTTTCGTGTATGTGCTGCATTTAATGACATGAACCCGTAGGTACAAAATGGTATCTATGAGAGAAACACGTTAATCCTTTCAACACCAAGTAACTTAATAGGATATTCCATGCCAATGTTTCACGCTATTTCATTATGTTCATTCAAATTATCCCATTCTTCTAAAAGAGTAATCTGTACGACGTTTAAAATTATTAACAAACAGTGGAGATCCTGATGAGACGGCTCGTTACGAGCCGGCTCATCTGGATCTGCACTGTTTGCAAACATTGTCTCTGTAGAGGTCTGTGGTGTTGAAACGGTTAATGTGAGAAGCAAATTCATAGAAATCTTCACTTCATGTAACGCGCATTACGCGTGGCTACATCCGCTAATTCTTTGGCAACATAGGTTGACGAGCAAATGTCGTCATAAATAGTAGTTTTTCACTTACGAATTTCTTAATCGTACGAAGTTTAGTGAAATGGGCCCTTGTATGATATCGGCGATCCATGTTTATTTGTGTAGCTATCCAAGAACTCTCTATCTCCATACTGCATATCCAACTGTACCCTATTCACCAGTATGTCTCCGTTTTACATACTGGTGAAAGACTAGCTACTTCTGCACTAACCGATTGTGGTGTTTGTGGTGTTTGTGGTGTTTAACTCATTAGTGTGCTTCTTTAGTTCTCATACTTGAGTGGTTACGTACTAGGTACTGCGACGGGGAGCATGACTTTGTAGACGATACAATGGGGTCAGCGTGTAAGTGCACACACGAACGAACACGACAGGTTGGTTCGCTACCCACCCAAAGTGTATGTTGTTACCACTCAGTTGAACCTTCTCACCGAGACGGTTCAACTGAGTGGTAACAACTTACACTTTTGATGCGAAATGAGAAAAAGTGCAGAAAAAAAAATATATTTTTTTTTATACATGAAATACAGTGGGGTCAGCCCCACTGTATGTAATTGATTTTGCACCTTCGGATATCGGCGTAATTTCATTAAATAGGTTTACACAATTTACAATATTTTTCATAAATAAAGTCAAAGGTTGACACATTTGCGGAATTATTCCGCATGTATTCTGAAAATGTTGCCGTAAACGTATTTCATGAAATTAATGTATCTCTACTGTCTATCTATGCCTCGGGCGTTTCACGTCACACTACCTATGTGTCTCTTTCTTAGATATACTGGGGTCAGCGTGTACGTGCACACACGAACGAACACGACTGGTTGGTTCGCTACCCACCCAAAGTGTATGTTGTTACTACTCAGTTGGACCGTCTCGCCGAGACGGTTCAACTGAGTGGTAACAACAACACTTTTGATGCGAAATGAGAAAAAATGCAGAAAAATATTTACATTTTTTGTTTATACATGAAACCTGTCGTGTTCGTTCGTGTGTGTACTTACACGCTGACCCCACTGTATACTGGGGGCCGTTTCACGAAACTTCGTACGACTAACATGTTCTTAAGTGCAAATTTAAGATCGTCTGGAAATCTAAATTTATGGATTTACATTTATTGATCATAGGCTGTATATGCAGCCTATGTTCAATACATGTAAATCCAATAATTGTGTACAAGAAAACATTGTTAATATGAAATTTACAGACTATCATAATTTTCCATTTACGAACAGTTTAGTCATATGAAGTTTAATGAAACGGCCCCCTGGTGAAGAAATATAATAGTTTATCATTTACTCATTATTTGTTAGTAGTAACCTATTATATTGTGTCCATATACATGTACTACAATTGTTGAAATTACTAATACGTATATAATTAAAATACATATTATTTAACATTTATAATTTACTCTGGAAATTTATCAAATGACAATGTCTGATTGATATTCCATATGAGACAAGTCATGTGATCAGGGGCCGGTTTCACTAAATTTCGTACAACGAAAATGTTCGTAAGTGAATATTTAGGATCGTCTGGAAATTTCAATTGATGGATTTACATTTATTGATCATAGGCAGCCTATGCCTACGTCATTTACAGTTTCTGTAAATATTTGTCATGAAAAATCTCGCATGTTCTTAGGTACAAAATCACATGGCTTGACACGTGTGCATGTATAGTCGTCATTAATCTGATTCATGGTCGCTGTTTCCTGGCATGTTAGCATTCACCTAAAACTAAACGAGTACAATACATTTTGCAATGTATGAATATGGTCATATAATGTATATTTCATGTCCTAGATACTATTTATACTTACAGAGTCCAAAACACACAGTGAAACCTCTCTAAACTGGACACCATCGGTGTCCAGTTTAGAGAGGTTTCACTGTGTGATTTGGACTCCGTAAAGTGTATATTCCATGTCCTAAATAATATTGTTTTCAGTCAAAACTCTCCAAATTGAACACCTACAAAACCTCGCATTGATTACATGCTCATGATTTATTGGCGAAACTGGTAAGCAAGGTGCATGATCATGTGGCTACAAAAACAACAATTTCTGAAACTTCCAGAAGCGCTTCCGATTCAAAATATCTATTCTGTTGTATTGTCCTTTTTATGTTACGGATTTTAATGAAATATAGCGCATTAAACGCATCTTGTTAAGCTGCATTTGATGGTCTCAGTACTTTGGCTCAGACGTCTGTTGTTTTAGAGAAGAATCGAGTTCCGTGTTTACTGTCAATACTGACACGGACATCGATTATTCTCAAAAATGACATAAGTATGTGCCGAAGTCCCGAGATCGCCAAATGCAGTTCATGAAACGCGTTTGCTGCGCCATATTTCATCAAAATCCGTTGTTGCATATTAAGGATCAAATAATATTTACTTTGGAGTAGGCGCGCTTTCAACACTTTCAGACATTGCTGTTGTTGAGTAACCACGTGATCATGCACCTTGGTAATAAAGTTAATTAAATGCATAAGCGTTCATTTTGTCATAATGCATTACCAATAAATATAAAGCCAATACACCAAACAGTGGGGTCAGCGTGTAAGTGCACACACGAATGAACACGACAGGTTGGAACCAACCTGTCGTGTTCGTTCGTGTGTGCACTTACACGCTGACCCCACTGTATTGCAAGATTTAGCCCCAATAAGTTACAATTACCAGATTTAATGACTACCTGTTCAACATGAAATGAAAACTCAATACTCGGGAGACTGCATTGTAAATCTGGCTAATAAGGAGTATGTTATTGTTAACATATTGGACTTTTCCAATACATGTACATGTATACATATGAACAATAACGTGTTATTATGATGTGTATGACCAGTCTAAAACTGAACCAACCGACCGCTGGTACATACATTTTGTATTACAGTCGAAACTCTCTAAACCGGACACAGAGATATATAGAGAATAGTAGGTTAGTGCCGTGAATGGGAAAAAATATCTGGCAAGGCTTAGGAAACGGGATGGGTGAGGCTCTGCCGTTTCCGTGCCGCGCCAGATATGTTTTCCCATCACACTGCACTAACCTACTATTCTATTTATCCCGTCAACACCTACTACAAATAGCTTTAAAATGCAAAAAATAACCCCAGCCGCATCCTCAAAATCGGAGATTCGAATAGTATGACAACCGCACATATTCATACGCAGTGATTAGATCGTATTGACAGGATATCAAAAATGTTTCACGGCACCGTGTTTCACGGCACATACGCACTGTGTTGACGGGATAAAACAGTTACTTGTGCTTCAGTTTGATATATTTCATTGCTATTTACCTTCAATGATACTAAATGTTCACAACCGCAAAGCAACAAAGTCTTGAAGTGGTCATCCGACAGTGGAACCCCTCTAAACCGGACACCCTGGGGACCTCCCAGGATGTCCGGTTTAGAGGGGGTCCACTGTAGTGTGTGGTGTGTACGGCGTTGTATTTATTGAGTTACTTCCTACAGTGGGGTCAGCGTGTAAGTGCACACACGAACGAACACGACAGGTTGGAACCAACCTGTCGTGTTCGTTCGTGTGTGTACTTACACGCTGACCCCACTGTACATGTAGTGAGTCCAATAAGCGAACGACTAGCCGAATACTCACGTTCATTTGTCCGTGATGTCCGTTGCAGCCGTCACACTCGGCGCCACAAATGACCAAGACGAGCAGGTCTGGCATCAAGAGTATGGTGAAGAGCATGTTTAGCACGACCAAGAAGAAGACGGGCAGAAGTTACTCGGAGCCAACAATAGCTGAGGTGGATGTCGCGGCTATAACCGCACGCCATGTAATCGTCCGTTATTATCCACCACCGGCTGCGTTAATCTTGCCAGGAGGTCAACGTTTCTGAACATCTATTGGCAATATTAACTAACTCGCATTCAAGCAGTTCGATTGGCTGTGCCTGAGCTGTAGCACAGCTCTGGCTCAGCCAATCAAGCTGCTAACATCCAAGAAAATATTCTAGTATTTTGTAATAAACATAATCACAAATGTTGGCAAGATTAGCGCAGATGGTGGTGTACGTGAGTCACCAGACTTGTATTTTTTCATTTTTCATTCTGCTTCTTTCATTTTTTAGTATGGATGTTGTCGGGCCTATTGTCCCATAGCGTGCACGATTCTGCTCTGAATATCCACTACTAATTAAAATATTGGTTTATATATTGTTAAGAAAAAATAATTCACTATCCTGTGACCACCCTAGTCATGGCCGGAAAATTCAGCCAGTAATTTTCATATTTTCAGAACAAAATATACGGTACCCACTTTTCATAAATGGACGGTTTATGCAAAAAGTGCAGATCCAGATGAGCCGGCTCGTAACGAGCAGTCTCATCAGGAACTGCACGTTTTGAAAGTATTTTTCATATTTTTGAGAACAAAAAATACAAACTTTTCATAAATGGACAAGTCTGAAAATCCTTTTGTGACTGTTAGATCGGTTGCAAAATTAACATATCAAAATTAATTCCAGTTACTAAGGGGTGAAAGAGTTGGCATGCCTTTGAAGTAGAATAGTACATCAATTTAGCAGGTCCTGCATGGAGTCTATGTCATAAAACGTCCGGTTTATTTTCTTCCCGCACTACTTGTGTCGTGTCCTTGAAGTTAGAATTGGTTTTCTCGGTTTTGCATCATTTTCCTTTGGTGACAATGACACATGATCATATCGCATTGGTTAGAAGCACACTCGCTACCGATTGCGCTAACTGGACAACCGGTCTTATAAACAGGGCCCGGTTCCTCAAAACCTCTGTTAGCTTAACAGACTGTGAAGCTAAGGATTTAACAGTCTGTTAAGCTAACAGAAGCTTTGAGCAACCGGGCCCATGTCACCGAACGTGAGAATCTAGAGTGACATATCTTGGAACAACGTCCGGGCTATTCTTGAAGTTAGAATGGGCGGAGTTTGTCGATTTGACGTTACGTTGCTTAGTTTAACCCTTTCAACCCTAAGGAACTGGAATGGACTGTGGTATGCTAATGTTCCGACCAATCCAATGGTCACAACATGATTTTCAGATTCGTCCCTTTATGAAAACGGGGTGTTTTTGTTCTAAGAAATATTAAAATTACTTTCAAAAAGTGCAGATCCTGATGAGACGGCTCGTTACGAGCTGGCTCATCTGGATCTGCACTTTTTGCATAAACCGCTATAGCGGGATTTCGGGTTCAAAGGGTTAAACAACGTAACATCAAACCGACAAATGCCACCAATTCAACTGTCGATGACGCCCCGGAAGTAGTTATAAGGGAAGTTACTCGTGATTTTCCAAGTTCGGTAACCTATCTATAAGACTGATATATACAATCGGGCGTCAAATCCTGTTGAAAGTAGGGCATCAAATATATTGGTTCTCGATTGAGAAACAGCACTTCCTGGCAATGTTAATAGTTTCACGTATTGGTGTTCGTTCACATTAACTTGACATTGAGCGTTCTGCGTGCTGATGATAGTTAATCAGATTTTCTTTCTTTGACTGAAGGTCTGGCGCTATGCTTGTTGCACACGTCAAAAGATACATCGTGTTCTAGATTGTATGTAGATTGTGTCTTATATCAATTCATTCATTCATTCGGCTTATATTTAAGCGTGGGAATTGGCTCAAACATCTTCCATACCATTTATCCATTATCATAATTTCTATTTTTATTAATTTCAGAAAGAACCAAGAGTACACCGCAAGACTTCGCTCGGCGGCAACCAGCGCTTAAGTGATACAAGTACGTATATATTGTAGAAAAGTGTAACTGGCGTCACTATTACCCGAGTTTACTGCCTGTAACACAGGGCGGCGTTACACACAGACAATTCGGGTTAGCGTCGCTGTTGTTGGAACGTCTGGATATGTTTTATCCGCATGACACGCTCTTAACTAAACCCTTTGAACCCGAAAGCCCGCTATAGCTGTTTATGTAAACAGCACATATCCAGATGAGCCAGCTCGTAACGAGCCGTCTCATCAGGATTTGCACTTTTTGAAAGAAATTTTCATATTTTTGAGAATGAAAAATACACCCTTTTCATAAATGGACTTGTCTGAAAATCATTTTGTGACGGTTGGATTGGTTGTATAATTAACACATCAAAATCCTTTCCAGTTACCTTAGGGGTGAAAGGGTTAACTACGATGTATCTACGATTAGCCTGAGTTGCCAATCATTATTTATTGAAATATGAGCAGAACACATAAACACGCCACTTTAACTCCCGATCCGTACCAGGATTAGCTGACATTAATTTCACTATATTATTTTATATCAGTCTGGTGCCGTTATCTTTTAAATTTATACTTCCTGGTGGAGCTGACCCGGTGTCTCTGTTCAGGAGTGCGTTATCGTGGTGTTCATGGTAGCTTTATTTGCGTTTTGTTCTGTAATCAAGGTGTATAATCACGTGGTACTAACAACAACAACACGTACTGACATTTCCAGAATCCATCTGATTCAAAGTACGTATTCTTTTATAGTGTCCTTATTACGTAACGGATTTGATGAAATATGGCGCATCGAACGCGTCTTGTTGAGCTGCATTTGGTGGTCTCTGTATTTTCGCCCAAACTTCTGTAGTTTTTGCGAGGAATCGATTTCCGTGTCTCCAACACGGAAATCGATTCTTTGAAAAAACGACAAAAGTCAGTGCCAAACTCCATGGACCACCAAATGCAGCTCACGAAGACGCGTTTGTTGCGCCATACTTCAAAATCCGTTGCATATTAAGAAAAATATCAAATAATACTTACTTTGGAGTGGGTGACGTTGTTGTTGTTGTTGTAACCACGTGATCATACACCTTGGTAATGTATTCATTGCGTTCACATTTATGTGTTACCAGTTTTTTATTTGCTATATTTTCTCCTTTTTACGGGGTGGGGGAGGTGGAGGGCGTTGAGTTGATGTACCTCGTTGTGTGTTGACGACTGTTGATTAACGCTACACTGTTCTCTGTTTTATATCGTCTTCAATGGAAGAATATCTGGGGCCCGTTTCACTAAACTTCGTACGACAAAAATGTTCGTAAGTGCAAATTTAGGATCGTCTGGAAATTTCAATTGATGGATTTACATTTATTGAGCATAGGCTGCATATGCAGCCTATGCTCAATAAATGTAAATCCAATACTTGTTTACATACTAGAAAACATTGCTACTGTGACATGTATCATATTTTTGCACTTACGAACATTTTAGTCGTACGAAGTTTAGTGAAATTACCCCCTGTTTACATGGTCTCATCGGGCTAACCATTTTAAGTTCATGAAATGAAACATGAAATTAGGAGTTGTCTTTCACTTAGACATTATATGTTTTATCTATTAACGAACTAATCTTTATATGTCATGTACCGGTAATAAAATATGCCATAGTGAGTATTATTTCGTTGCTATTTATGAATAAAACTGTACGCATGTAAGCAACAATTATGCAGTATTCACACACACTCGGTATATACAGTGGGGTCAGCGTGTAAGTGCACACACGAACGAACACGACAGGTTGGTTCCAACATGTCGTGTTCGTTCGTGTTTGCACTTACACGCTGACCCCACTGTAGTAATTACTTTCCTGTCATAAAATTATCACAGAACTTCTAACTGACAGATGACTTAAAAAAGTGGATACTTCATTCGTGGCACTTAAGTTGTTAACCCTTTCATCCCTAAGTAACTGGAATGGATTTTGATATGTTAATTTTGCAACCAATCCAATCGTCACAGAATGATTTTCAGACTAGTCCATTTATGAAAAGTTGGTATTTTCTCAAAAATATGAAAAATACTTTCAAAAAGTGCAGATCCTGATGAGACGGCCCGTTACGAGCCGGCTCATCTGGATCTGCACTTTTTGCATAAACCGCTATATCGGGTTCAAGGGTTAACATACTGAGGTATAACTAATGTTGTAAATGTATTTTATCACATCTGGACTGATAATTATTTCCACCTTACGTACAGGTAATTCGAGCAGCAATTCCACGTACTCGGAGTCAACTATGAGCACAATATTGGACAGTCCCGAGAATGAATCTACATCGATATCGACATCGGTATGTAGCTCCATCATCCAATGTCAATCAGCGGGAATAGCTTGCTTGTAACTTCGGCCATATTATTAACCCTCGCGATAGGCGAGATGGGATATAGCTTAGTCCATGTACAGTGGAACCAACCTGTCGTGTTTGTTCGTGTGTGCACTTACACGCTGACCCCACTGTACGTGCGTACGTGAGTAACACCTTTCATTTTTCAATAACTTATGCACCGCTTCACCGATTTTGATAATATAACTTAAGGCCACAATGTGTGAACTACTGTCTGTTCCACGTTTTTCTGCCAACGAACTTTTGGCTATTTAACACATTAAATCTAAACAATATTTAAATGTAAGTACTTTTTCACCAATAACAAAAAAGTCACGCGTGGCTGATTTGCGATCAGGAATAGACCTTACCATGGGAGATATATGACAGTGAAACCTATCAACATTAAGCACAGCTAACATGTATATGTGTCCAGTTTAGAGAGGTTCCACTGTATCTGGTGCCACACTGGTCCCAACTATTTTAAGCAATTTTCCCTACACGCCTCACAACTTTAGCACAATGAATGTTTGACACCTTTCAGTGTTATATTTCACATTTGTGATGCCATATAAAGTTTTGTCCGTACACCTACAAGGTGTATGATCACGTGGTACTAACAACAACAACACATACTGAAACTTACAGAATTCATCCGATTCAAAGTACGTATTCTTTTATATTGTCCTTATTACGTAATTGATTTTGATGAAATATGGCGCATCAAGCGCGTCTTGTTAAGCTGCATTTGGTGGTCTCTGTACTTTGGCCCAAACTTATGTGGTTTTTGTGAAGAATCGATTTCGGTGGCGGTAGACACGGAAATCGATTCTTCGCAAAAAACGACATAAGTCTGTGCCGAACTCCCTGGACGACATAATGAAGCTCATGAAGACGTGTTTGCTGCGCCATATTTCATCAATTTTTCGTTTCATATTAAGGAAAATATAAAATAATACTTACTTTGGAGTGGGCAAGATTTCAACACTTTCAGCCAATTTTGTTGTTGTTATAACCACGTGATCATGCACCTTGACCTATGGTATGGTTAGTACACGGCTAGGTTGTAGTGTACTGCGTTATATTTGGCTGTGACTGGAGAAATGGGGCTTATGGGTTTTGCGACCAGTGTAGATCCAGATCAGACTGTGCATCCGCACAGTCTGATCAGGATCCACACTGTTCGTTATTCCATTCACGAAACACCGGGCATGCTTCTAACATGGACTGTAGATCGTTATCAGGCCACTGGAGTGTACTATTTGATCAGGAGCTACACTGGTCACAAATACAATAAGCCCCATTTCTCCAGTCACTGCCAATTATACGTTATTTGGTAATTTATTGAAATTATTCTTTTCCATTTTGTAGATCGAAAGTAGGGGTAAGAAAGAGAAGAAGAA
This sequence comes from Conchocele bisecta, assembly GCA_029237695.1. Classification (NCBI taxonomy): domain Eukaryota; kingdom Metazoa; phylum Mollusca; class Bivalvia; order Lucinida; family Thyasiridae; genus Conchocele; species Conchocele bisecta. Next base: position 62,767,220 of record CM055267.1, read on the forward strand.
GAACAAGAAAAAGATTAAAATCTTCAAGAGGGAAGTAAGTACCTGTCTATCAATGTCGGTAGCACATCCTCTCTTTATTTGACTTTGCTAGAGATCATGAAAAACCTATTCAATATAACGTATCTTACTGAACGTTTACACATGTCATTTATTTTTAAAGAAACTAGTAAATAAGGAAATTACTATGTAGCATAAGCAAGGCTCCAGATAAGGAATTGGTAATTAAGTATTGTCATTCCATCATTTCTGAAGCAATTGGGTATTTCAAAATTTTAATTGGGTAAAATAAAATCACACTACTGTTTACAGCAATTATTGAATAATTTGCTTCGAAATGATAACATGTCTTGGCATTTCATTAGAATTGTCTCCTTGGAGACAATTCTAATAACATACCAAGATGTGTTTTCATGGAAAAAATGAAAAATATGCTATATTTGTGGTCTGTTTATTGTTTTCTGCAGAATGATAAAGGTATCATCACAAACTTTATATTGCTTTTTGATACTCGCTACCTCTGAGTTAAATTGGGTTATTGGCAATTTTAATTTGGTATTCAAGCAAATACGCAGCTTATCTGGAGCGCTGTGAAGGCTCAGATCTACATTTGCTCTGGCAGATTCTACGATTTTCAGACGGCACTTACGTCAACTATTGCTAAAATTAAATTACTTTGAATAACTTCGAATTCTCTTAAGAAAGAGACGGTCAGTGGGAGGCTCTGTCTCTAAGATAAAATCGATATTAATTATTAATTTCCCTGTGTTTTATAGGCCCGTCAGTCAGTGCGGATATCCCACGTGATGTTGGACCACAACCTTACCGGACCCTCGCTTCCACGGAGGGACTACCAAGAACAATACTGAGGAACAATCCACATTTAGACGAGCTTACATAAGTCCTGATCTAATTAGGAACACATGTGTACACTGTACCACATTTAGACGAGCTTACATACGTCCTGATCTAATTAGGAACACACATGTACACTATACCACATTTAGACGAGCTTACATCAGTCCTGATCTAATTAGGAACACACATGTACACTATACCACATTTAGACGAGCTTACATCAGTCCTGATCTAATTAGGAACACACATGTACACTATACCACACTTAGACGAGCTTACATCAGTCCTGATCTAATTAGGAACACATACGTACACTATACCACATTTAGACGAGCTTACATCAGTCGCGATGCAATGAGGACATACCACATTTAGATGGCTTTACATAAGTCGTGGTGTAAGAATGAACATACCACATTTAGGCGATCTTACATAAGTCATGGTGTGATGAGGACATAGCACATTTAGACGGTCATGGTGTAACGAGGAGCATGCACTGTACAACGTCGACCGTTGAGGAACATACATGCACATGAGTGATGATTTTATATGATATTTATGGAACTAGCTTATTGCTTTCGGCAGCGCCGAGTTCCTTATGACATTAGTAAACAAGTTTAACCCTTTCAAACCATATATGCTTTTCTTTATTTCATCTCGAAAGTATATGTTGTTACCACTCATTTGAACCGTCTCGACGAGACGGTTCAAATGAGTGGTAACAACATATACCTTTACGGAGAAATAAACAAATTAATTATATTTTTTCAGCAAAAATGATCGTATCATTAGACTGAAATGGGTTAAACATAGCTAGGGACATTTAGTATCCTGTCTACGCGTTGTTCACACGTGCTTATCACAGGATGCTTATTGCTTAGACTATGGTATTGTTTTTCACCCATATATATACAAACACTAGATCCTGATGAGTCGGCTTGTAGCTATCATTCTCGTCAGTATCCGCAGTATTGTCAGTATTTGTCACATAATTATTTAAAAGACATATCCATTGTCTTATTAATGGAAGAGGGCGGAAATGAGCATGGGCCTATCATTTAAAGGGTTGATACATAGCATGACATTAATTCAACACATTATATTTATTACAAAAACACAACATCATGCATTGAAGCTGTATTCTGACCACCTAAAATGTTTTATGCAGCAGTATCAGTTAACCCTTTCAACAGCACAGGCCTGTATAGTGGTATGGGCAAGAAGTGTAGATCTAGATGAGCCGGCTCTTGACGAGCCGTCTCGTCAGGATCTGCACTTTTTGTAAGTAATTTGCATAGTTTTGAGAACAAGAAGACCATCTATTCATAAATGAACTAGTCTGAACACTAGGTTGGATTGGATTGGTTGAAAAAGTAACATATCAAAATCCATTCCAGTTGCTTAGGGGTGAAAGGGTTAAACCGATACTGCACGATGAGCTGATTGACCACCTCCTGTGCTAATCTTGCTAATATGTGTCAATTGTTTTATTTCAAAATACTTGAATACGTACATTTTAGGGGTAAAATCCTATTTTCTTTATTTCATTTCGAAAATATATGCTGTTGCCACTCATTTGAACCGTCTCGACGAGACGGTTCAAATGTGTTGTAACAACATATACTTTTACGGAGAAATAAACCAATTAATTATATTGTTTCAGCAAAAATTATCGTAACCTTAGACTGCAATGGGTTAAACATAGCTAGGGACATTTAACCATTTTACTATCGCGTTGTTCACACTTATTGCTTATTGCTTAGAATATGGTATTGTTTTTTTCACCCACCAACGCAGTGTTCACGTGCATAGCGCATTGTCTTAATATGATGTATAAACAAATGTTATGTGTAGATCTACATGTGATCATGTGATGTGCCGCATGCGTAGTACATGCTGTTGGATATGTTGTGCGAACATATTAAAGGTGCATGCCCACTCGGTAGGCACAAACTGTTCTTTATATCAGAGATATTTTCTGGCAAAATATATATTCATTCACCATTGACCCAAGTATTGATTGTAATTATTATATATTTTATATCGGACGTAAATTTCCACATGAATATCAGTGGTAATAACCGTGTTTCCTAAAAATGTTAACGGACATTACTATTTATTCTCTGTATATATATGTTTGATGTGCAATGATCATACTAATCTGTCGAAAATATTATTTTTTCAGGTGAAGCTTTTAATTAGTACAAATACATGTAATACAAATATAATGCCTCATTTGCATATGAAAATAGCCTGATACCACAGCGAGTCACTGTCAGTAAAATAACTATTACTAAATGATTAATGCTGTATAGCGGGTACTCGTAATTCTTAGAACTGGTGGAATAATGACACAATTAATCACTTATTTAATTCCTATAAATAACATGTTGTGCCTACTGAGTTGGAATGTATCTTTAAGTATAATGTGATATGCCACTCAATTAACTGTATATCCAACGTTTGTCTTAACATATAAATACTGATTCTGTCCTTGTTGGTATGTCAGCTGTAGCTGAATCGGTAACAAACTCAAGGTGCATGATCACATGGTTACAACAACAACAACAACGTCACCCACTCCAAAGTAAGTATTATTTGATATTTTCCTTAATATGCAACGGATTTTGATGAAATATGGCATAGCAAACGCGTCTTCATGGTGGTCTAGTTTAGAACAGACGTGTGTCGTTTTTGCGAAGAATCGATTTCCATGTCGGTAGACACGGAAATCGATTCTTCGCAAAAACGACGGAAGTTTGGGCGAACATACAGAGACCACCAAATGCAGCTTAACAAGACGCGTTTGATGCGCCATATTTCAACAAAATTCATTACGTAATAAGGACACTATAAAAGAATACGTACTTTGAATCAGATGGATTCTGGAAGTTTCAGTACTTGTTGTTGTTGTTGTTGTTGTTGTTGTTGTTAGTACCACGTGATATTACACCTTGCAACTGTTTATCCATGCAGTCAGATGCTGTAAATCAAAACATATACTTTCAATGTGATACTTTGAATTTGATATATTATGATACAAGCTATGCGATTTATTATCATATATTAACAATATTTCGAAAAAAATGTATGACGTATGTGTATGTTGTATTACGTGGATGACGTCGACAGTTGAAGACATGTTCAGTAGCTGATTTCACAAACATTGGAAAGTATACTTTTCTAGCAAAGTATACTTTGAGGGAGTAATCATTTATTTTTTCTGAAATGCATTATTTCATATAGTAAAAATAACGACTGCATATATTTGATGATTAAAAGTATGCAGAATTATTATACTGAATGTATTACATTATCACAGCCAAAATGGCTGTGATAATGTAATAAATTCAGTATAATAAAAAATAATAAATTTATCCTAAAATTGAAAATTTCTCCCTCAAAGTATACTTTGCTAGATAAGTATACTTTGCAATGTTGGTGAAATAGGCCACTGATAGTGTATCATTGGAAAAGAGTGTGGCTCCAGAATAGTATGTGCCGCATTATCAGGATGTGTGCAACCTGCTCTGCGCAGTCTGATCTGGCGCTAGGCTGGTCGCTGATCTGTCAATTTGACAAACTGCATATATTTGATGGTTTAAAGTATGCAGAATTATTATACTGAATTTATTACATTATCACAGCCAAAATGGCTGTGATAATGTAATACATTCAGTATAATAACAATTATTTGTTTGTATTAATTCGTTATATCGTTATATGTTATATCGTGGGAAAGAATTGTTAATTAGAGGGAACGAATTGTTAAATTGAGGGAACGTATTGTCATTTTGTGGGAACGAATTGTTAATTCGAGGTAACGAAATGTTAAATCGTGGAAACGAATTGTTTTTCGAGGGAACGAATTGTTAAAGTGAGGGAACGAACTGTTATTTCGTGGGAACGAATTAATAAAAAAAATCCATGTTCATGCTCGGTAGGTATGTGTGAAATAATGAAATAATGAAATAATGAAATAATGAAATAATGAATAACGTTTGTCCGCCTGTACGAGGAGACAATCCGTGAGCCCACGGATTATCTCCTCGTACAGTCGGACAAACACAGCTGTATGTACATGTATTACATGTAAAAGGTCCATACCGGGTATGGAAACTAGGAATTATTTATATTACATACTACCCAGTGATTTACTGTGATTCTGGTAGGATTCAACGTAAGTTAACGGTAGGGGTTCCTCCTTATAGGAACCACGATTTTCCTGATTTGGCCTCAGGTACGTTTTTATCTTTGGCTCTTGTGTTACCCTGGAGTTGAATTGGGTTATTGCCCATTATGAAAGTAGTAAGATTATTACTGATCCTACTGTTTTTGGGAGGGGCCCAGTGATTCTTGTGTGGCGAGGACCTGGCATCAGATCAGGATTATTCTGATTTCAGGGCTGAAAATATATATTTTTTATTGCAAATATTCAGTTCTGATTGTGGGATCCCTCAACCCCCATTTGCACATGTACTTGAACATGTACATGTACTTGTACAGGTAATATATGGGATTTAGTACTAAACCCATTGACCCGGCCTTAAATTACCTTAGCTGTTAGGCCGTTAAACCCCAACAAACGAATTGACATCTGTACTCGTTTCTTTGTCATATTTCCGGATGTCTCGGGAAATAAATCCGGTACATTCATTTGTATTTCAAAATGGCAGTTGAATAAACACTATTCAGTATATACATACCCTTGAAATACACGTACAGGGATATAGAGAATAGTAGGTTAGTGCCGTGAATGGGAAAACATATCCAGCAAGGCTCAAGAATTTCTTTATTTCTCATCAGAAGTATATGTTGTGACCACTCATTTGAACCGTCTCGCCGAGACGGTTCAAATGAGTGGTCACAACATATACTTTGGTTGAGAGAAATAGGAAAATAGATAGAGAATAGTAGGTTAGTGGCCGAGGGAAAAAATATCTGGCAAGGCTCAGGAAACGGGATGGGCGAGGCTATGCCGAGCACATCCCGTTTCCGTGCCGCGCCAGATATTTTTTCCCATTCACGGCACTAACCTACTATTCTATTTATCCTGTCAACACCAACAAATGGCTGTAAAATACAAAAATTGTATTGACTGGATATCAAAAATGTTTCACGGCACCGTGTTTCACGGCCCATACGCACTGTGTTGACGGGATAAATACATTTATTATGTAAATAAATATAATATGTTCTCATGAAATAAATAATTCCAATTAAAGATCAGGGGCCCGTTTCACTAAACTTCGTACGACTAAAATGTTCGTAAGTGCAAATTTAGGATCGTCCGGAAATTTCAATTGATATATGTACATGTATTGAGCATAGGCTGCATATGCAGCCTATGCTCAATAAATGTAAATCCAATAATTGTTTACAAGAAAACGTTGTTAATGTGGAATTTACAGACTGTCATAATGTTACTCTTACGAACATTTTAGTCGTATGAAGTTTAGTGAAACCGACCCCTGTAATTCCAATTTTTATACTCATATGCGCACCTGCCAAAATTGACAACATGCAATCCTTACCGTATACTGTCTAATAAACTGACTAATTTGAATGGCTGAGTATATAATAAATAGAATATTGATATTTTTGCCACAAATATTATACATAATATATGTTCATCTAGTGATGTGAAATGTCCATATTTCAGATATGGACATTTCACACAACACAATGAACATATAATTATGTCAAATTAGTTTCAAAATATGAATATCTTCTATGTGTTTAACCCTTTTTCAACTACAGGCCTGTATAGTGGTATTGGCAAAAAGTGTAGATCCAGATGAGACGGCTCGTGACGAGCCGTCTCATCTGGAGCTTCACTTTTTGCAAGTAATTTTCACATTTCTGAGAGCAAAAACCGTGACCCCTTTTTCATAAATAGACTAGTCTGAAAATCATTTGGTGACGATTGGATTGGTTGCAAAATTAACATATCAAATTCCATTCCAGATACTTAGGAGTGAAATGGTTAAACAAGCATATGTGTAATTTGAGATGCTGTATATACACGGCATATGCCACTTACATGTACGCCCGTATATCTCTGTACATTGTATTTTAAATATGACGCTGTGCTAATATGTACATAAAAGTAATACGTTTATCCATATTATTGATCAGTATTTTATGTAATTATAATATAATACGCCAGTATTATGGTGATGATGATGATGATGATGATGATGATGATGATGACGACGATGATGACGAAGATGATGATGAATGTAGTTGTGTGTATCAGTATGAACGTTCATTCCAATGTTCGTGCTTCCATTATTCAATAGTTGTTTTTTATTTGTAACAACGTTCTGATATGGACGTTTCATTACATCGTGTATCAATACACATTATTTTTAAGCAATATTATGCTTCATGGATTACATACATATACATGTATAAACACATATCCTATGTGTATACCATGCCGCTTTTCATGAACATATACAGGCATTTATATACATATCCATGGACGTTTACATATCCCCACCCGCCCCTGCGTACGGGCCTGGGGCCCGGTTTCACTAAACTTCGTACGACTAAAATGTTCGTAAGTGCAAAATTATGATAGTCTGTAAATTTCACATTAACAATGTGTTCTAGTAAACAATTGTTGGATTTACATTTATTGAGCATAGGCTGCATATGCAGCCTATGCTCAATAAATATAAATCCATCAATTGAAATTTACAGACGATCCTAAATTTGCACTTACAAACATTTTAGTCGTAAGAAGTTTAGTGAAACGGCCCCCAGAATAGTATACATGTAAATTTTGTATGTGCATTATGTATCTAATACTGAATTAAATAAATACATTTTCTGCTTTGTATTTTGTAAACATCTTTGCCTCTGTAATTTCTCCGTGTTGTGAACATTTATACTAACAGTAAAAGTAAACGGAACATCAAACACGCAGTGTTCGTCGTTTTCTATGTCGGTATGCCAATTTGTTTTCTGGCCAAGTTAACCGATCCCCTGTGACATACTCTCACTTTGTTTATAATGTGGACCCCACCCCCTGAGTTTATTGTTGGCGTTGTTGAAACCATACTATATTCTAAGTGTTCATTTTACTTCAAGACACGACTGTGTGCTTTGAGATCCAGAACAGACATTATCATCGGAGATAAAGGACAAAGAGCACTATCATAATTAAGCACAACTAAGCTTTCTTGTCGTCCGGTTTATAGAGGTTCCAATATACTTCCACTAACATTGCCACTGATACCACAGGGTGTGCTTAGACGTGTTGCAGTGGCGGATCTGGAAATGTGCAAATTTAGTCGTACGAAGTTTAGTGAAACGGCTCCCAGATGGCTAAGAGACGACTGAGGTAGGATAAATAGTTACCAGCCTATCTCATGGCCAGCTAACTTTCTCGTGTACCACGTAAACAAACTACACAATTGTTCGGTACAAGCGCCGCAAATTGTTCTATGACGCTGTGCAACGTTGGCCTGCGACTTTTAAAAGCAATATATTTCCCCATGTTAAATCCCCATAGACATCTTCACAGCGTGAAGATGTCTATGGGGATTTAACATGGGGATCGTTATCAATATATTTTACAGACGTTGTGATATTTCTGTAAATGACGTAAATTGAGAAATTCGAATTTGTTATGAAAGTTTCGTCAGCTTTCAATGTAAATTACGGAAAATTTGGTAAAACAATTGTAAATAGTTTGTCATGAGATATTGTATCTTAGGTACACAATCGCATGGCTTGTCTTAAATATGTCTTATCAATACGGAATGTGGTGTATTTATACCAGTATCTGTTTCAACTGAAATATTCGTCAGCTTTTCACTCAAGGTGCATGATCACGTGGTTACAACAACAACAAAGTCGCCCACTCCAAAGTCAGTGTTATTTGATATTTTCCTTAATATGAAACATGGCGCAGCAAACGCGTCTTCATGAGCTGCATTTGGTCGTCCAGGGAGTTCGGCAAAGACTTATGTCGTTTTTGCGAAGAATTGATTTGGGTTTGGGCGAAAATACAAAGACCACCAAATTAAGTTTAACAAGACGCGTTTGATGCGCCATATTTCATCAAATCCGTTACGCAATAAGGAAAATATAAAATAATACGTACTTTGAATCAGATGGATTCTGGAAGTTTCAGTACTTGTTGTTGTTGTTAGTACCACGTGATCATACACATTGTCATTTACATTTATGAAATTTATTGAAGCGGGTGAAATGTCAGAAAATAATCAGACAAGTCGTTACACACATACTGTGACACGACTGGTGAAACGCATAAACATATGACGTGTACCTATAAATAAGAGCGGTGGCTGTCAAACAAACTGCGTTTTATTATATACCTACCCATGAAATACATAACTATGTTCTCATCGATGAAATAAACAACTTCCGGTGAAAATACGACTACTTTCGCTATCTATATTGATAACGCGCATCTGCAGTCAAATAGGCTGCAAATACACATTAATTACAGTATACAGTCTAAAAAACTGCTAATTTCCATGGAGCGGTATATAATAAACAGAATATTGATATTTTTGCAACGAATATGACATATATGTTCATCTCGTGGTGTGAAATATCCATATTTCACACCACTCGATGAACATATATGTCATATTCGTTACGAAAATATGAATATCCTCTTTCTATTCTGTAAATGTTGTCGAAAGTTGATTGCATTGTCATTCCAGAGGCCCATTTCACTAAACTTCGCACGACTAAAATGTTCGTAAGTGCATATTAAGGATCGTCTGGAAATTTCAATTAATGGATTTACATCTATTGAGCATAGGCTGCATGTTTTATCACATTTAGAGCATCTAGAACAAAACTGGGGTTGGTTCCATTTATAGGTTCGACTGGAACATGTTTTTATTATATATTCTCCCCGTAATATATATATACGGTGGGGTGCGGTGTAGTGGTGAGGGAGACGGGTGGCCATCCGATTACAGCCCGCTTGTCGCCGTATATTGGGCAGAACCTATACCTATTTCAATTTGCAGAAATATCCTTGTCCGTTCTTATGAATTATAAAAACTTATGATTAAATCCGCCAAATTCCAACTACGAGAACGGACTCCGTGCTGAGAAAGCTTTGTAAGTATGGGCCCCTGCAAATTAAACATTTTGATTACATTCACCAAAATTCATACTCGAAATCGTAGGTGGTCGGTGGGAGCATGCACTGTGTAATTTAACGATCGTGATTCATCCTTACCGGTATTCCGAACGGAGACCTATAGCCTATTTCACCAACATTGCACAGTATAATTATCTAGCAAAGCATACTTTGAGGGAGAAATTTTCAAATTAAGAATAAATTTATTATTTTTTATTATACTGAATGTATTACATTATCACAGCCATTTTGGCTGTGATAATGTAATACATTCAGTATAATAATTCTGCATACCTTTAATCATCAAATATATGCAGTCGTTATATTTCTAAATGCGTTTCGGTAAAAATAAATGATTACTCCCTCAAAGTATACTTTGCTAGATAAGTATACTTTGCAATTTTGATGAAATCGGCTACTGGTTTGGCCCTCAGGTACGTCTATTGTATTCTTGTATGTGAGGGTTTAATCTGGTTATACCCCTTGTATGAGTAATACGAGTATTCCTAATCCTATTACTTTTATGGTAAGGGACCAAGTGACTTTTGTGTGGTATAGACATGGCACCAGGTCAGGTTATTCTAATTTTAGGACTGAATAGAAATATTTATTTCGATGTAAATATTCCGTTCTGTTTTTGGGATTTTCTCCCCAATGCAGCAGGTTACATGCGGGATCGAACCCGTTGGTCCGGCTTTAAATGACCTTAGCTCTTGATAGGCCGTTAAACACTAATACATACATAAATAAATAAATCAATCAATCAATCATACTCGAAATTACGCAGTTTGATTGCCCGAGACTGAGCTCAGCTCAGCCTCGAACAATCAAACTTCGAGATGCATTCTCGCTAGTCATTTATCTGACTGTATGAGGTGTTACCATGGTTACGTGCAAGTTGATTGTATGCACCAGTTGTATGGAACGCCAAATCTACATAAACTCAAATAAGCTCTAAATAATTAGAGCTAGCATTAAATAATTAGAACTAGCATTAAATATTTAGAGCCAGCATTAATTATTTGAGTTTCCTGTAACGCCGAATCTAAACTCAAATAATTAATGCTAGCTCTAAATGATTAAAGGTAGCATTAACTATGTAGAGCTAGCTCCAAATGATTTAGAGAGCTCTTCAAATGATTTGGAGCCTGCTGTCAATATTTAATGCTGGCTCTATTTAATGCTTGGCCAAAGAAACTGGGGGCCGTTTCACTAAACTTCTTACGACTAAAATGTTCGTAAGCTCAGATTTAGAATCGTCTGCAAATTTGAATTGATGGATTTACATTTATTGAGCATAGGCTGCATAAAAGTGTTAATGTCAAATTTACAGGCTATCATAATTTTGCACTTACGAACATTTTAGTCTTAGGAAGTTTAGTGAAATGGGCCCCTGATGTTTATATGGGCATTGCTCATATTGGTCTCTATCTATATATCTACTGTACTTATTTAGCATTAATTATTTGAGTGTATGCACATTTCCATACAGTTGTTGAACTTATAAATACCTCGGTTTTGTCATGGCGGACACATTTAGATGTAATGAACTGATACATGATGTAATGACTATATAACCGAACATACAACGCAATTGAATAATTTCTTACAAAGTCAATCCAAATTTCCTCCACCACAATATGCAACCTGATACGTGACTTTGACTGGGGAAATTGGGCGTATGGGTTTTGCGACCAGTGTAGATTCAGATCAGTCCGTGCATCTGCACAGTATGATCAGGATCTGCACTGTTCGCCATTCAGTCACGCGTGACCAGTGTAGATCCAGATCAGACTGTGCATCCGCACAGTCTGATCAGGATCTGCACTGTTCGCCATTCAGTCACGATCAGTGTAGATCCATATCAGCCTGTGCATCCGCACAGTCTGATCAGGATCTGCACTGTTCGCCAGTAAGTCAACGAAACACAAGCAATACATATAAGTATCAGGGCACACGAGTTTGATATATGATCAGGCGCTACGGGGGCTACAAATCACATCAGCTCCATTTCTCCGGTCACAGCCACATAATTATGTTGTTTGACTAAACTAAATAACAATGAGACTTCATTGACTGCCCACTCCCTTGATATATGTATATCACCATATAGACACACGAATATTCACGCAGTGTGATCAGTACGGAGCCTCGCAGGGGACGTACAGTGGGGTCAGCGTGTAAGTGCGCACATGAACGAACACGACAGGTTGGTTCCAACTGTCGTGTTCGTTCGTGTGTGCACTTACACGCTGACCCCATTTTATAATTATTTTCTTTATTAATTCGTTCCCTCAATTTAACAATTCGTTCCCTCAATTTAACAATTCGTTCCCTCAATTTGTTAATTCGAGGGAACGAATTGTTAAATTGAGGCAACGAATTGTTATTTCGTAGAAACGAATTTAATAAAAAAAAATCCATGTCCCCTGTGGGCTCCGTAGATCAGGGCCTATGCCGGTTCCAAAAACAAGTTTAACCCTTTCACCCTTAAGTAACTGAATGGGCTGCGATATGCAACCAATCCAATCATCGCAAAATGATTTTCAGACTATTCCATTTATAACAAGAGCTGTAGGAGAACAGCATAGCTCGACTACGAGGGTTGTCGATGTACACATAGCTTGACAAACAAGGTGGCTGCGGCCTGCATAAAACCCTTAACCAAGGTTGACTAAAAAAGTTAAACAAGGGAAATAAAGTAAGTAATTGAAGGTTAAATGTAGGTCTATGGCATATATAGGTCAGGGGTTATTGATGTACATCACTAGGAGATGAAGTTTTCCAAGTATGGTTGCTGTAGGCCCAGGAGTATTCCATATACAAGGTTGACTACAAACCTTAACCAAGGGGAAATAACTAAGTAATCCAAGGATAAAAGTAGGTCAAGGTCAACTATAGGTCATGGATTATTGATGTACATCACTAGGAGATGAAGTTGTCCAAGTATGGTTGATGTAGGCCAAGGAGTATTCCATATACAAGCTTGACTATAAAGATTATGCAAGTAATTCAAGGTTAAATGTAGGTGAAGGTAAAATATAGATCAGGGGTTATTGATGTACATCCCTATGAGAAAAAGTTATCCAAGTATGGTGTCTGTATGCACAATAGTATTCCATATACAAGCTTGACTAAAAACCTTAACCAAGGTTGAGTAAAAACCTTAACCAAGGGGAATTAAGTAATTAATTGAAGGTTAAATGTAGGTCAAGGTGAATTATAGGTCAGGGGTTGTTGATGTACATCACTAGGAGATGAACTTTTCCAAGTATGGTTGGTGTAGGGCCAGGAGTATTCCATCTACAAGCTTGACTAAAAACCTTAACTAAAGAGAATTAACTAAGTAATTCAAGAGGAAATGTAGGTGAAGGTTAAATATAGATCAGGGGTTATTGATGTACATCCCTATGAGAAAAGGTTGTCCAAGTATGGTGTCTGTATGCACAATAGTATTCCATGTGCAAGCTTGAGTAAAAAGCTTAACCAAGGTTGACTAAAAACCTTAACCAAGGGGAATTAAGTAAGTAATTCAAGAGGAAATATTGGTCAAGGTGAAATATATATCAGGGGTTGTTGATGTACATCACTAGGAGATGAAGTTGTCCAAGTATGGTGGGTGTAGGGCCAGTAGTATTCCATATACAAGCTTGACTAAAAACCTTAACCAAGGGGAATTAACTAAGTAATTCAAGAGGAAATGTAGGTGAAGGTAAAATATAGATCAGGGATTATTGATGTACATCGCTATGAGGAAAGGTTGTCCAAGTATGGTGTCTGTATGCACAATATTATTCCATGTAGAAAGCTTGACTAAAAACCTTAACCAAGGTTGACTAAAAACCTTAACCAAGGGGAATTAACTAAGTAATTCAAGGTTAAATGTACGTCAAGGTCAAATATAGGTCAGGGGTTGTTGATGTACATCACTAGGAGATAAAGTTGTCCAAGTATGGTTGGTGTAGGGCCAGGAGTATTCCATCTACAAGCTTGACTAAAATCCTTAACCAAAGAGAATTAACATAGTAATTGAAGAGGAAATGTAGGTCAAGGTCAAATATAGATCAGGGGTTATTGATGTACATCCCTAGGAGATGAAGTTGTCCAAGTATGGTGGGTGTAGGGCCAGGATTATTCCATATACAAGCTTGAATAAAAACCTTAACCAAGGGGAATTAACTAAGTAATTCAAGAGGAAATGGAGGTCAATGTGAAATATAGATCAGGGGTTGTTGATGTACATCACTAGGAGATGAACTTTTCCAAGTATGGTTGGTGTAGGGCCAGGAGTATTCCATCTACAAGCTTGACTACAAAACCTTAACCAAAGAGAATTAACTAAGTAATTCAAGAGGAAATGTAGGTGAAGGTTAAATATAGATCAGGGGTTATTGATGTACATCCCTACGAGAAAAGGTTGTCCAAGTATGGTGTCTGTATGCACAATAGTATTCCATGTACAAGCTTGAGTAAAAAACTTAACCAAGGTTGACTAAAAACCTTAACCAAGGGGAATTAAGTAAGTAATTCAAGAGGAAATATAGGTCAAGGTGAAATATATATCAGGGGTTGTTGATGTACATCACTAGGAGATGAAGTTGTCGAAGTATGGTGGGTGTAGGGCCAGTAGTATTCAATATACAAGCTTGACTAAAAACCTTAACCAAGTGGAATTAACTAAGTAATTCAAGAGGAAATGTAGGTGAAGGTAAAATATAGATCAGGGATTATTGATGTACATCGCTATGAGAAAAGGTTGTCCAAGTATGGTGTCTGTATGCACAATATTATTCCATGTAGAAAGCTTGACTAAAAACCTTAACCAAGGTTGACTAAAAACCTTAACCAAGGGGAATTAACTAAGTACTTCAAGGTTAAATGTACGTCAATGTCAAATATAGGTCAGGGGTTGTTGATGTACATCACTAGGAGATAAAGTTGTCCAAGTATGGTTGGTGTAGGGCCAGGAGTATTCCATCTACAAGCTTGACTAAAAACCTTAACCAAAGAGAATTAACATAGTAATTGAAGAGGAAATGTAGGTGAAGGTTAAATATAGATCAGGGGTTATTGATGTACATCCCTATGAGAAAAGGTTGTCCAAGTATGGTGTCTGTATGCACGATAGTATTCCATGTACAAGCTTGAGTAAACAACTTAACCAAGGTTGACTAAAAACCTTAACCAAGGGGAATTAAGTAAGTAATTCAAGAGGAAATATAGGTCAAGGTGAAATATATATCAGGGGTTGTTGATGTACATCACTAGGAGATGAAGTTGTCGAAGTATGGTGGGTGTAGGGCCAATAGTATTCCATATGCAAGCTTGACTAAAAACTTTAACCAAAGAGAATTAACATAGTAATTGAAGAGGAAATGTAGGTCAAGGTCAAATATAGATCAGGGGTTATTGATGTACATCTCTAGGAGATGAAGTTGTCCAAGTATGGTGTCTGTATGCACAATAGTATTCCATGTACAAGCTTGACTAAAAACCTTAACCAAGGTTGACTAAAAACCTTAACCAAGGGGAATTAACTAAGTAATTCAAGAGGAAATGTAGGTCAATGCGAAATATAGATCAGGGGTTGTTGATGTACATCACTAGGAGATGAAGTTGTCCAAGTATGGTTGTTGTAGGGCCAAGAGTATTCCATCTACAAGCTTGACTAAAAACCTTAACCAAAGAGAATTAACATAGTAATTCAAGAGGAAATGTAGGTCAATGCGAAATATAGATCAGGGGTTATTGATGTACATCACTAGGAGATGAAGTTGTCCAAGTATGGTTGGTGTAGGGCCAGGAGTATTCCATCTACAAGCTTGACTAAAAACCTGAACCAAAGATAATTAACCAAGTAATTCAAGAGGAAATGTAGGTGAAGGTTAAATATAGATCAGGGGTTATTAATGTACATCCCTACGAGAAAAGGTTGTCCAAGTATGGTGTCTGTATGCACAATAGTATTCCATGTACAAGCTTGAGTAAAAACCTTAACCAAGGTTGACTAAAAACCTTAACCAAGGGGAATTAAGTAAGTAATTCAAGAGGAAATATAGGTCAAGGTGAAATATATATAAGGGGTAGTTGATGTACATCACTAGGAGATGAAGTTGTCAAAGTATGGTGGGTGTAGGGCCAGGAGTATTCCATATACAAGATTGACTAAAAACCTTAACCAAGGGGAAGTAACTAAGTAATTCAAGAGGAAATGTAGGTCTAGGTCAAATATAGATCAGGGATTATTGATGTACATCCCTATGAGATAAGGTTGCCCAAGTATGGTGTCTGTATGCACAATAGTATTCCATGTACAAGCTTGACTAAAAAACCTTAATCAAGGTTGACTAACAACCTTAACCAAGGGTAATTAACTAAGTAATTCAATAGGAAATGTAGGTCAATGTCAAATATAGATCAGGGGTTATTGATGTACATCACTAGGAGATGAAGTTGTCCAAGTATGGTGAGTGTAGGGCCAGGAGTATTCCATCTACAAGCTTGACTAAAAACCTTAACCAAAGAGAATTAAGTAAGTAATTGAAGAGGAAATGTAGGTCAAGGTCAAATATAGATCAGGGGTTATTGATGTACATCCCTAGGAGATGAAGTTGTCCAAGTATGGTGGGTGTAGGGCCAGGAGTATTCCATATACAAGATTGACTAAAAACCTTAACCAAGGGGAATTAGCTAAGTAATTCAAGAGGAAATGTAGGTCAAGGTTAAATATAGATCAGGGGTTATTGATGTACATCCCTATGAGAAAAGGTTGTCCAAGTATGGTGTCTGTATGCAGAATAGTATTCCATGTACAAGCTTGACTAAAAACCTTAACCAAGGGGAATTAACTAAGTAATTCAAGAGGAAATGTATGTCAAGGTCAAATATAGATCAGGGGTTATTGATGTACATCACTAGGAGATGAAGTTGTCCAAGTATGGTGGGTGTAGGGCCAGTAGTATTCCATATACAAGGTAGACTAAAAACCTTAACCATGGCGTGACGGTGACGCCGACGCCGACGCCGACGCCGGGGTGACAACATAAGCTCTACTTATTCTTCGAATAGTCGAGCTAAAAAGGGGGTATTTGTTGTTCTCAAAAATATGAAAATTACTTTCAAACAGTGCAGATCCTGATGAGACGGCTCGTTACGAGCCGGCTCATCTGGATCTGCACTGTTTGCATAAACCGATATAGCGGGCTTTCGGGTTCAAAGGGTTAAAAGTTGGAACATTTTACAATTTATCTGACCTAATATAACCCGCGTGTCTACAGGTACAGTCGAACCTCCCCGAACGGCAACCTCTCTACAACAACACCCTCTCTATAACAGCCGCTATTTTATATCTAACCCTTAGACTGCGGAGCACGAAAATTGTCGTCTGCTGTTGCTTTGCCTTCTTTCTCAATTAAAACATGTTTTCACAACATTTTAGAATCATTTTCATTGGAAATGATTCTAAAATGTTGCCAAAGCATGTTTTTGATGAGAATTATCGAAGAAAATAAATAAACAGCGGACGTCAAAATTTAATTCAGCATTGACCTCCCTACAACAGCCACCTCTCTACAACAGCCAGTTTGGCGTCTTCCCATGTGTGGCTGTTGTAGAGAGGTTGCGCTGTCCGATATGCACAAAATGCACAAATAAACTTGTGAGCAAATGTCCCTATATACGTACTTCCGGGTGTAAATATTAATCTAGTATAAAATTATGTCCGATTATGTATATCAATACAATAGATGAATACTTAAACTCGTTCACACTATCATTGTAGCATTGTGCGTCATGTGCGTCATTGTAAACGGATTCCCAGACAGATCTGGAGCTACACTGATCGCCGTATCATGTGAGCCTTATTTAAGGACTCTGCAATCGTGATTGGACAATACCGTCCGTCTGTCAACTGGACTTCTCATCCATTCAGGTAGTATAGTCCGCAGACGATAACTTGCTACTTGTTCACATACAAACCGATCATAAACAAAACACAGAATAGGTGAGACAGGTTTTATATACCCGTCGCAATATTCCTTTTCAATATTGATTTTTGAGATTTTTCATCAAGTGTTATGTAGTCGAGGGGTTACAGTGAAGATATCAATGCCGTAGGTAGTTAGTTCGAATCTTAGTTTTTCATACATGAATACACATACAGTTTTATTTGTTTATATTTTATTATATATGAGATAGATTATATGTAGCAATTTAGTATATCACTTTGAATAAAACTAATAACTAAATGCACATATGTGTGTACATGAAGAATCTTGGAGTATGTTCTCGCAGATCATGTCATATTGAGGTCAAACAGCAATAGTGATAACCCTCACCGTTTCACTTATTCCCTTCTCCAGCAAGCAGTCATACAAAAACACAGAATGATATCGACAAAAGTAATGCGTTTTGTGAGGTTCGAACTCTCGACCGGATAAAATGAACAAAAGTTCCGCTAACGTATGGATATTCTCCCGCTTCGATACCACTAAGCCACACTATATGTCTATTTTGCGCACCAAGAAACACTATTATATTGACATGCATGCACATGCACTTTATCATGTAGTTAGTATACACGAAAACGAGGCTATGGTATGATAATACACCTGGTCTACCTATATTTGGACTCATCGATTGACCTCCAGCAACTTATTATCGTCTGTCATTTATACACCTGATACAAAGTTTAATCTAATCTGAAAGTAAAATGTTGTTTGTAGACATCATCGTAAGAAAACCATACATGATTGGCCACGTGATGTGAATACCGGTAATTTAAACATCAAAATTATAGTGTTGCATAAAACCTGATCGTATTGAACATGCTTATTAAACACACCAGAAAACGCTATATGCGCACATTTAGGTGCGCAATACACCGCAGAAAATAGTTCGGATAACTACGATCACTGATTCGCTAATCGCAGTAAGAGTAACGCTATTTGAATGGCGAGCAGCGTCGCCCCAGATCAGACTGCGCGGACGCGCAGCCTGATCTGGGGCTACGCTGGTCGCAAACGTCGTACCATCACGTTTTGTCTCTCAACCGATGAATAATTTGTCACGATTCTTCGTGGTTTTCCCTTTGATAATCCATCACGTGAACGTATTATGCACACCGTGCTTCCGCGTTCAGAGCCATTACGTCGCAATGTGTGCATAGCTATTTAATGTATTGCGCATTACAATGCATGATTTTAATCTCGTTGAGATGCATGTCTTCCTAGTTGGTCCCGTGACAGTCTACAATTATGGTATGTACCCACAAAATGGGATTTCACTTGGGTTTAGCTTAAGCCGGTGCCAGGAGGCGTTTCTGTCATGTGAGTGACACTATTGGCATTGATGGGATGGGGGATCGGTGAGATTGGATGACGCACCCATCCCCATTCTCACCCCACCCCCGTACTGCCTTGAGGTCCACTTTGAAATGAGAGTTGTCTTATATGCTCAGTAATTGCTGAGAAAGCCACAGGCACTTTGTGGTATGAACTAGAAAAGCCTCTTTAAATCATACCCAATTTTACTCCGATATTAAATATCTAGAAGCGAGGACACTCGCCATCTTGTTGTGTTGTTTTTTTGTTTTTGTTTTTTATTATTCGTTTATTCACTCATGTCACATGGTTATGACAACATGAGATAAATACATTACAACATCATGAAATGAAACTATGGCTACTCAAGATAAATTACTATTAAAATGTATAAGTATAACGACTAGCTGACCATGTAACGGTTACCTTAATTAAAATATCTTAAAACATAAACATTTGTTTGGAAATATATGTTTTATGTGTAATTACGGTTTAATATCTTTGGGAGGACAACATTCTTAGATGGTTTTCTCAAGAACATGTTCGACCCAGTGGACATCTTAAACATAAATGTACATGGTCTACCTACATAGTAGAATTATATATATATCGATGGTCTAGTAACATAAGGTCGTAACTGCTATGCTTTAGCATAGCAGTTACGGCCTTATGTTACTAGACCATCGATTTGTGTATTCAGGATGATATGTTGCTGGCAGTCAACCAACGGGAGCGGATTATTTACCTTGAGCCCGGTTCGATAATTGTAAAATCGATTATTCGCAAAAACGACATAAGTCTGTGCCAAACTCCATAGACCACCAAATGCAGCTCACGAAGACGCTTTTGCTGCGCCATATTTCATCAAAATCCGTTGCATATTAAGGAAAATATCAAATAATACTTACTTTGGAGTTGGCGACGTTGTTGTTGTTGTAACCACGTGATCATGCACCTTGAATTACTGACTTACAACGTAGCGAGCCAGGCTCAAGGTACAACTAGTACTAGTACAACTTCCATTGGTGGAAAAGATGACGAGTGGTCCTACCTTGTAGACATTTAATATCGGAGTCAAATTATGGGTATGATTTAAAGAGTGTTTTGCCGTTCATACCACATAGGTGTCTATGGAGAGAACGGGAAATGGTGTTTCAGACTACCTTGATTTCAATTTTTTCGGGGGTGGTGGGGTGGGGGGTAGCATACCCCGGACCCCTCTAGTTGCCTCATGCCCTTCATTCCCTTGAAAAGACTTCCCCATGTCTTATATTGTCTCATTATACCAACATTTGTTTAGAGAAAGAAAAGGTTCATTGTTTTCGTCACTGGTGTCCATCCTTCACATGCTGTGTTGTGAAAAGTAGCAATTATAGTGATCTCGACTAGTGTTGATACAAATCATCCTACATATCCACGCAATCTGTAGCCTATTTCATCTAACTTTCAAAGTATGCTTATCTAGCAAAGTATACTTTGAGGGAGAAATTTTCAATTTTAGGATAAATTTATAATGTTTTATTATACTGAATTTATTACATTATCACAGCCATTTTGGCTGTGATAATGTAATAAATTCAGTACAATAATTCTACATCCTTTTAATCATCAAATACTATGCAGTCGTTAGTTCTATATGAAATAATGCATTTCAGGAAAAATAAATGATTTCTCCCTCAAAGTATACTTTGCTAGAAAATTATACTTTACAATTTTGATGAAATCGGCTACTGATATGGGACTACACTATTTATCAGATTCATATTTTCACACAATGTTATTGCAATCAGTGTAGACTCTGTTTGCAAAATTGTGCTATTACGTAAGAAATAAACGCTGAAATACATCAATGGACCGGAACTCTATAAATAGATTTGCAAAGGAACATAACTAGCTACGATCCCGCCTGGAATTGCATTTATGACCAGCCAATCTACGACACCCGAGCCCACACTAACGGTGGGATTACTTTAACCTAACGTCAGGGGTTCAGGAACCATGTTGTACAGTGAAACCTCTCTAAACCGGACACCCTGGGAGGTCCCCAGCGGTTTAGAGGTGTTTCACTTTAAATCGGGCAGTTGATCATTCTGAACCTTACCAACATCCATATGTTCATTCTCTACCACATTCGTGCGGACTTCATGTACAAGGTCAAGGTGAAATTGCTTAGAAATTTGCGTTAAAGTATTTTAAATATTTGCGCTAAAGTGTTGTCGGTCCAGGCTGCGGCACGGGGTATACGTGAGCCCCTGCTCATTTTCTCTAGTTATTGATTACCCTAGCGTCTTTATAAATTTGGTATATACGGAGCCCAAATTCGTTCCCTCAATTTAACAATTCCTTCCCACGAATTAACAATTCGTTCCCTCAATTTAACAATTGTTAATTCGATGGAACGAATTGTTAAATTGAGGGAACGAATTGTCATTTCGTGGGAACTAATTGTTAATTCGAGGGAACGAATTGTTATATCGTGGGAACAAATTGTTAGTTCGACGGAATGAATTGTTAAATTGAGGGAACGAATTGTTATTTCGTGGGAAAGAATTAATAAAAATTAATCCATGTCCCCTGCGGGGCTCCATAGGTATATACATGTAGTATACATTTATATACAAACAACGACACATTTATGGTACATGGATAGCGGAAATGCCAAATTATGCCAAGCCAACTTATCTCCCCTGCTTAAAACAGTTGCTGATACTGATAAAATGTACATATACCTGAATATAGTACGGCATGTGTTTTATGGGATGTGATAAAATAAAATGGTGCGATTGATTTCTATATGTCACGTACCAGGGGCGGATCCAGCATTTGGGGAACGTCGGGGTGTGTTTTGTTGCGAAGTTAACTACTCCCGTACCGTCCGTAGCTAGCTGCGGACGGTACGGGAGTAATTACAAGAGTTACCGTTTCGCAACTATAGGGGATTGTCCTATTTTCAGACTCCAATTGGTTGTAAACTGTGATTTATGTAACTCCGTGGCTGAACGTTGGGGTTGCAATCCCGGAACCTCCCCTCCAGATCCGCCCCTGTGTACTGTGCATTAAGCGAAAAACCACATATCGGATATATCAGACATCATCTGAGACACAGTCACGTTAAAGTGCAAACAATCTCTCATGAAGGAAGTGATATTGCTCGATTCACCGGAGACAACTCGGTTGGCGGGTATAATCAGCGAATTATTAAACGAAATGATGCAGGAAGTGTCATTAAACACGTGATGTTCGCTATCGTATATCTGAATGTAAATTTTACCTCGCGGATGTTAAGACTGTATGTAGGTAATGAGGTGACCTGGATACGGTACGGTACTCGGTTGAAACCATTTGTACAGCGAAACCTCTCTATACCAGACACCCTGGAACATCTACCTGTTAAATACAGTAAAACCTCTCTAAACCGTACACCCTGGAACATCTACCTGTTAAATACTGTGAAACCTCTATATACCAGACACCCTGGAACATCTACCTGTTAAATACAGTGAAACCTCTCTAAACCGTACACCCTGGAACATCTACCTGTTAAATACAGTGAAACCTCTCTAAACAGTACACACTGGGAGGTCCCCAGGGTGTCCGGTTTAGAGAACTTTCACTGCAACTGATCGGGCATTTGATCATTCTGAGCCATAGTTGTATGCTATGCGATCATGAACAGGCATTGTCACCTGGGACAAATGACCAAGAAACTCATCAAAAATAAGATCACAGGTTTTTTCTTGGCGTCCGGTTTAGGGAGGTTCTACTGCATGTCTAAGTAGGGACGATTCCGCAGTTTTGGAGCGTTCTTTATTCAACCTGTCCTTTGTAGCAAAGCACCCAATCGTGTTACGAAATATTCAAATATCTGATTTACAGTGGGGCCTCTCTAAACTGGACGCCCTGTGGACCTCCCAGTGCGTCCGGTTGTGAGAGGTTCCATTGTACCATTACAAAGTGACAGGGGCCGTTCATTAAATTTCTTACGACTACAATGTTCGTAAGTGGAAGTTTCAAGTTATCTATGTTTTCGTGTAAACAATCATTGGATTTACATTTATTGAGCATAGGCTGCAGCCTATGCTCAATAAATGTAAATCCATCAATTGAAATTTCCAGACGATCCTAAAGTTGTACTTATGAACATTTTAGTCGTACGAAGTGTAGTGAAACGGGCCCCAGGTCACTAACGGATGGACGGGTGCGGGGATGGGGTCAGTCTTGAATGAATACTGTGCTGTTAGAATGTTCGTTTTTTATTTCTTGAATGTTGGTAAAATGTTTATTTTTTATAACAAAATACTCTTTTCTATGACAATTTAACATGGGGAAATTGCAATCGGTCTTCAAGATGGGACACTACTTTATATCAATTTCGGAATTTATAAACCGATTTTCCAAATACGGTGATTTTTTTTGTTTTATTAGCAAGGTCATTTACAACCCACAGATATTCAGCGTGTTTCGGCTTTCATCGATATAACTATATCTATATATATATATATATGAACAAGGCTTCTAACTTTGGTCGGACACGACCTCGTATCACAGCACATTCCGCGATTTCATTAACGCTAATGTGAATATTTTGGCGGAAACTGCACATGTTCATTTGAGAATTATTGTTATCTTGCTAAAATAACATATAGTTAGGACATATTTATGCAAATATTATCGAATTACAGCTCCTTTTCCTAGGTCGGACACAACCTCGTATCATAACAAATTAAATAATGTGTTTACGGCTCTCATGTCAATATTGTAGTGGCAAGTTCATAGGATTATTTGATTATCGATATCCTGCAGAAATACATAGAATGAATAAATAATTATAATTTTAAACATGTTATTGTGCTATGATACGAGGTCGTGTCCGACCAAAGTTAGAAGCCTATATATAGAGTTATACCGATGAAAGACGAAACACGCCGAATGCCTGTGTTCCAACCTACATCTTGTCTAACCAGTAGCCTATTTCATCAAAATTGCAAAGAATACTTTTCTAGCAAAGTCTACTTTGAGGGAGAAATCATTTATTTTTCCTGAAATGCATTATTTCATATAAAACTAACAACTGCATATATTTGATGATTAAAAGTATTCATAATTATTATACTGAATTTATTACATTATCACAGCCAAATTGGCTGTGATAATGTAATAAATTCAGAATAATAAAAATTAATAAATTTATCCTAAAAGTGAAAATTTCTCCCTCAAAGTAGACTTTACTAGTAAAGTATACTTTGCATTTTGATGAAATCGGCTACAGTTTTGGTGTCCTGGTCGATTTTCTACGTTTGTCACGTTTTTAGACTGCTCATTTGTTATCGATGTCATATTCCCGGAGGAAAATCGTCTGTAAATCATTATATAACCGAATTCACGAAATAAAACAGATGACATCGATAACGTTTTACTTATGCTTACTGTGTGCATACACCCGTAAACTAGGGCAACGTTTGATGTCGGAAACAAGAATTAGAAGAGCGCATCAGACTAGTAGCCAACTTATGACATTCTTGTTACATAAACTTACTTTTTTTCAAATTGTGTCATGCAATTTAGTCTGGTGTCAGTTTATAACTGGTATTCTTCGTGAATACTAAAGCCACCGAGTTGTTACCTATACACTTACAAATGGATGGGAAACCAGAGCAGGGTATGCTTGTGTTACCATTCATATCAGAACGGGGCTTATTGCGCATGTCATCGCGCATGCGTAAACTATTCAGATATGCCTTCGGCTGCAGGAACGTGCTCCTGCATCCCGATACTATGTGAATGTTTCATTACTAATGTGTACAAGTGACTGGAGAAATGGCGCTTATGGGTCTGCGACCAGCGTAGATACAAATCAGACTGCGCATATACCCAGACTGATCAGGATCTGCACTCTTCGCCATTCCATCAATCAGACACCCGTCCTGCTTTGAACAAACAAATATAGATCGTTATGGGTTTGCGACCAGTGTAGATCCAAATCAGAAATACGCACAGCCTGATCAGGATCTGCATTGTTCGCTATTCCATCAATGAGACACCCGTCACATGGGCGGATTTAGGGTTCAGGGGGGGGGGGGGGGGGGGGGGGGGGGGGGGGGGGGGGGGGGGGGGGGGGGGGGGGGGGGGCCGGCGCGCTTTTTCGGTCGTTGTCTTATTTTTTCAAAATTTAAACGTTTTCAATTCAATTTTTAATATAGTCAAGTGTTGCAAAATAGTTAGGCCCCCCTAACCCGAAATCCTGGATCCGCGCCTGCGTCATGCTTTGAACAAACAAAATTGGACTACAGAAGTGAGGTGAGCTATTTGATCAGGAGTTACACTGGCTACAAATCACATAAGCCCAATTTCTCCAGTCACAGTCGCATATGAAGAATACCAACTCAATAGATTAGTATATTTGATATGGCTCATTTAGTCCCGCATACTAATGTTTAGCTGCGTTGGCCATGTCTAGACACCCTTTCACATTGTGTATTTTAGTTGCCCGTGATATCGCGATTTAATAACACTTCCGGGACATGCGAAGCATAATCAGTTGATCTCAAATCAACAACACAACAATATCTGGCACATTTTAGTACATACTTCAAAAATACTACGAGTGGAGTGTGACCTACTGTCTGTTTCACGTTTTGCTGCCGACGAACATTTGGCTATTAAGCACATTAAATGTAAAACATATTTAAATGTAAGTAAGTTTTCATCAATAACAAAAAAGTTACCCTCTCCAATTTTTTTTATTTGATGAAATTCCAACAAGTGTTGATTTTATTGCGAAAAAACAATTTTCCTATGGGAATTTAACATGGGGCAAAAAGGAGGTGGGGTGTCCTGGAGGGTCGGAAAACGAAACATTTTGAAAATTGATTTCGAAACCTGGCGAGGTAACTTGGAAATGATGTAAATAAGAAAACAAAAGTTAGATTTTGAAAATCGGTCAACAATTTTTGTTTTTTAAATCTATTTTAGTCCCCATGTTAATGAAAATCGATATTTAACGGAATTTCATCAAATACAATTGTTTGGGGAGGGGGACTTTTTTTGTTATTGATGAAAAAGTACTTGCAATTGAATATTTTTTCAGAGTTAATGTGTTTAATAGCCAAATGTTCGTCGGCAGCAAAACGTGGAACCGACAGTAGTTCGCCGCCTCTCTATGCGCAGAGAAAGGGAAACAACCGACTATGTCAAGCATGTGTCATAAATCACAAGACGCACACGGAAGATAAGTGACGTTTGTTCTAAACTAATAAATCGTATGGCATTTACCATAAACCGCTCCAGTAACGATCAACACTTGGAGGCATGTGGAGTTCCTGCAGTTATCAAATTTCAGTGATAAGTGACTGTGTCTGGTGAAATGAGTTTTACGACCAGTGTAGATCCAGTGTAGATTCACTGTTCGCCATTCCATCAACGAAACGCACGTCATGATTCAAACAAGCAATATACGTGTATATCGTTATCTGACAATATGTGTGGGTTATTATATCAGGAGGTGAAATGGTCACAATCACATAAGCCACATTTCTCCAGTCACAGCCACATATGACGTACGAAGCTTTAATTGACACAGTGAATAAATGTTGAATGATAACCCGTCAGTGCACCCATATCTATTGTTGCCTATTTCTGCCATTCGCTTAGCGTATTAACTTGATATGCATGTGCTCAATTTGAAAGGGGATTTTGGTAAAGTATTTATATCGATGAGGACTGTGAAGTACATTATGTATGCTATGTCGAGTTTTATGCGCACATGACTTGTAGTCCAGTCGTATGGAGAATATATTTGATACAATTGCGCATATTGTGTTACAAGCATGAAACTTGGCACACTGATAGAGCTTAAGGTACTCAACATTTTGGGATATAAACCCACCTGAAAAAATCAAAAATGGCCGCCATTTTCAACATGGCCGACCTCTAATAACTAATTTAGCAGTAGTAATGTTAATGTGTTTGAAAACAATCGAGTATTTCGTTATACAAGCATGGAACTTGGCGTTTATGTGTATTTTTAAAATACTGAATATTTTGGATGTGAATCCACCCTGACACATAGTAAAATATGGCCGCCATTTGCAAAATGGCCGATATCTTGTAGCTAATTTCGACATACACACTTGGTGTCATGTCTCTAATAATATACATGAATTTAGACGTAAAACTCGTTTGTTAAAACCATAAATCGTATCTGCTTGGATAAAATGCACAAATATCCGCACTTTCAAGATGGCCACCATGTCAGAACACACCACCCTCCGTACCACATACGTATTAGTGCCTTCACTAGGACCATCCATTTATTATGATAGACTACTAGCCATATCCACGGACATGGCGAATGGTGTATGCGAGCAATTTCGGAAGGAGAATGTTGTGTGCCCACCTAAACCTAAAAGGCATTTTCACCACATGTGCAGTTGATAATATCGACCATAACCCATCATCAACTACAGCACAAGGATCTTTCCATGGAACAGGGATATCAATATTCCAGCATCCTACAGCTGACTGTCCTGGAGAAGACAGAGACGGTGTCGTCCTTCATCCATATGAAACACCAACACCAAAGAATATATTGCCATTACCTGAGGCTTACACAAGTGTGCCCCCAGTTATCCTACGGGAGAAGGAACCGACAATACCTGCCATCAGTGGATCGCTTAGAAGTGAGTATCCAGTCCTATCAGAACATATGTCACAGCAATTCCAGTGGCTCTAGCATACGAAAGACGTATGCCAAGCTGTAACAAGTGAAGAACAGGACATACAAATGTCATGGGCAGCATATCATGCATCTAGACAAGACATGGCTAACACACCGGTTAGCATTAATGCGTTGCTCCCTCTCTTCCAGGAAGAGGCGAAATCGCCTGCAATGATACGGCATGCGATGAATGTTATACGCCAAGTTGTGCAGTTCCTACATCCAGGTCAAGCACCTGTCATTACATGTGATCAGCCCCTGTATGCTGTTGCCAAAACAATGCACTGGAATTGACCAGACACACACGGAGAAGACAAGTTTGTAATTATGTTTGGATGTCTTCATATAGAAATGGCTGCCCTGAAGACCCTAGGAGATTGGTTACATGATAATGGATGGACGGCTGATATTTCTGATGCCAACATTGCATCATCTGGCTCAGCTGAGTCATTTATCAATGCAGTACACGTGACACGGACCCGACATGCGCACCAAGTGACAACCAGTAGTCTGTACATATTGATGCACAACGCATTCACACACTATCTAACTAGTGTAGAAGATGGTGAAGCTATATTGTCATTCGATGAGTGGCGAGCAGTCAGTGGCTCAAATAGTCCTCAGTTTTTGCATTGGTCTATTACACTGGACTTTGAGTTGACAGTGTTGGTATTCATTCAATCTATTCGCCAGGGAAATTTCAATTTGTACAGAGAAGCATTGGCCAAACGCATACCTTGGTTCTTTGCACCTTCGCGATATGATGTCCCTTTCTCAGACACATCCGAATATCGCAACAGAGTTTGAATCCGGAAACTTTGTAGTACATAAAACTCACAACATAGTATTGGCAATAGCCATCGATCATGCACATGAGCAAACTAAAAAGTGTGTCAAGGGTGATGTAGGAGCTGTAGGTCTAGCATAACATTCTACATAACTTCTACGATGGATGGTAGCAGGTCCTGAGGTTGCCAGAGTTATTGGGGAATTTGAAGCATCACTGGTAAACATCACGCATAGCAGCAACAACTCTAGAGTTCGTCATCACGAACAGGTGAAAAGTATAGAGACGACTTTCTAAAAACAGATACTCTCACTTTGTGGAGTCATTGAAAGAATGGGTAATCCATTTGTAGATGACAGTGGGGATCTGTTAGTTCTAGACACGAGAGACATTGTCAATGGTGATGTAGTAACCACCGTGGAGAAGATCCAACAGGTAGGGGAAGAACAGTTTGCACACGTTTTTGATTGTAGACTGGGAAAACGAACGGTGTCACTCTTTCAACCAGTTACTAGAAACAAACTTCCCTTGTTTGGTTCTTTGCCTTCAAGATAAGTGTCACAAGAGAAGCAGCAAATTATGTCTATGAAGAAGACCTGTGCATTGTTCTCTCAACTGTATGTTTCATGTCAGGTTCGAGGTGGTGACCTTGATGAGTTTTTCAGTCATGAAAATCAGGGATATCCACCGGCTCTCTCCCAGTTTGGACAAACACGTTCTGGAACAAAGTCTGACATTGCACACTGTTTGGAGAAGCTTGTTGGCGTACAAGAGAGTGCGCCGGATGTTGAAGCGTTACTCCTAGATAGTGCTGCTATTGTCCATATAGTGATGCCTGGGGCATCGAAAACATTTCATACATATGCCCATGATGTTTTCATGAACTACATAACATCACAACATAAGCATGTTGACAGAATTGACATAATATGGGACAGATATATTCCAGATAGTCTTAAAGCAGCCGAACGAACTAAACGAGGCACATGAACAAGGCGGCGTGTTCAGCCAGGCAGCAACAAACTGGGAGTCATTCCTGAAGTTGGACGAAAATAAGACGGAACTATTCAACTACCTGGCAGAAGTTGCCACGAGTGTGGACTATGACGGAAAAGAGTTAAACTCAACATACGGGGATACCGTCCTGTGTAGCAGAGACAGATACGTCTCAGAATTGTCACCGTATACACACGAAGAAGCGGATACGCGACTTCTAGCGCATGCAGCTGAATGCGGACGACATGGATACAGCCGGCTGATGATTCGTACTGTCGACACGGATATCATTGTTATATCCGTTGGCCTTTTTCGACAGTTGAACGTCCTCAACTCTGGGTAGCGTTTGGAGTTGGTAAACACTTTAGATATATTCCAATCCATGCCATCGCGGATGCATTGGGTTCTGACAAATGCAAAGGTATTCCAGTAGTCCACGCATTCACCGGGTGTGACCAAACTTCCTCATTTTCTGGACGAGGAAAGACTACTGCATGGCAGACATGGAGGATTGATGAAAATATCACCGACTCTTTCATCGCGCTGAGTAACGCACCGACTGCTGCCACGGTCAAGTTGAATATGCCATTCATTGAGCAGTTTGTTGTTGTCATGCATAACAGGACAAGTACATGTCAGACAGTGAATGAGGCACGAAAAGACTTGTTCACCAGGAAAGGAAGGTCTATCGATGCTATTCCACCAACTTCCGCCGCTCTTTTTGAGCTTACCAAACGAGTGGCCTACCAGGCGGGTCACTATTGGGGACAGGCACTAATTCCACGTCCAGTCATCCCATCACCAGCTAACTGTGGATGGAAAAGATCGACGGCTCAAACATGGGAACCACTATGGACCACCCTCCCTGAAGCGTCAAAGGTATGCCAGCAGCTCATCAGATGTGGCTGTCAATCGGTGAGAGAATGCGCTGGTCACTGTATATGTGTCAAAGCATCTATGAAATGTGTTGCACTGTGCAAATGTGGTGGCGACTGTGAGCGTGAATAATCATACAAGTAGCCATGATGATATTCATGACATTCGATCAAGACAAGGACTCGATTGAGAGATCCACGATAATTGCCGAATATGACCATCATAGATCACCAATAGAACACCAAAGTCGCGGCCATCTTATAAAATGGCGGCCATATTGATATATATATATATACAACGTCTCATATAGTCAGAACAGTAACAATGCGTACTGTCCTAAATGAAGGATGTTCAAATTATTTGTTCAGTAATGCATGTATTGTATTTTACTTCAATTATGGCGGCCATCTTGAAAATGGCCGCAAATTTGACACATGCAAGAAATATATCATTCCGACTTAAATTTTCGAATTATTTCAGACCATATGATGCATTTTCAAGGAACTTATCGACAAATTGGCTTCATAAAGTGTTTATCAAAATTTATCGTGTACAAAATGGCGGCCATCTTGAAAATGGCGGCCATCTTGATTTTTTCAAGTTGGTCTATATCTTAAAATGTTCAGTTTATACATTTCTATAACTGTGCCAAGTTTCATGCTTGTAACAAAAAGTGCGTAATTTTTTCACGAAACTGCCCCACTATTGGCGCATCTTTAAACGGGAAACCATACACGGTCCTTCTACATACATGATCTGCGCACTACATTACGTAATATTGAATACACGTATTAGCTAACATTATGACTTGATGCAGCTGATGCAATGGATACGGCTGATAAAAAAATGCCACTATGACGTGTGTGACCGTTTTAAATTCTGAACCTGTTCGCCATTATGTCACTGAAATAACCTTAGGACATGTGTGACCAGTGTAAATGATGATCAGGGTATACACTGTTCGCCATTTAGTCACTGAAGTACCCGTAGGACATGTGTGACCAGTGTAAAGGCCCAGTCACACCAGGGGGGGGGGGGGTTCACTAAGCTTCGTACGACTAAAATGTTCATAAGTGCAAACTTATAACAGTCTGTAAATTTCACATTAACAATGTTTTCTTGTAAACTATTATTGGATTTACATGTATTGAGCATAGGCTGCATAAGCAGCATATGCTCAATAAATGTAAATCCATCAATTGAACTTTCCAGACGATCCTAAATGTGTACTTACGAACATTTTAATCGTACGAAGTTTAGTGAAACTGCCCCCTGGGCTACAGGTGGTCCCGTATCACCCCGGAGCTCGGTCCGTGGCGATCCGTGGAGAACCTTGGTAAGTCCGTATCCAGACCGTAATGATACCGTGACGAACCGTGCTGATCCGGCATCGTCCGTAGGTCGGTCCGGAGGTTTAGAACTGTTCTGAATGTCCGTGGCCACCCGGGACGATCCTTGGAACTCTCTGGTACCGTAGTGAATCCGTAGTAGCAACGGGATGGCCGTAGTGAGTCAGTAGTACCATCGCAGTACTTCCGTGGCGATCCGGGTGAACCGGGAGAGTTTCTGGAAGAGGGCGACAACACGGTTTGTTCCGGTGATAGTACGATATTACTACGGAGACCCGGGATATACTACGGCGTTACCAATTAAATTCAATTCAAGTTATTATCATTTAAGCACAATTTGCTTCTCGCCAGAATACATTGTTATTGAATACATTGTTACCGTAATGCGCCCGTAGCGCCGCCGTGGCCGTCCGGGACGAACATTGACCATCCGTAGTGTTAAATTTGGCAAGTTTCCTGGATAGACTACGGACCTACTACGGTCTACCCCGGACCACCGTAGTCATCTGTCGTCATACATTGGCTATCCGTGGTCTCACCGTATAGTAGAACCGTAGTATAACCGTACTGGCACCGTGTTCCTCGCAATATATTTGATCAGCTTCCCGGACGGCCCCGGTGATGAACCCCGGAACCTCCGTGGAAATCCGTGGCCATCCGCAGTTCATTCTTGTTATGTGCGACTAGGGCTTAAATTCGGATCAGGGTATACGCTGTTCGCCATTTAATCACTGAGGTAACCGTAGGATATATGTGACCGGTGTAAATTCTCATCAACAGAAAGACCCCCGGCTGATAATATTTACCGTACTACGTTTGCGACCAGCATAGCCCCTGATGGGGGGGGGGGGGGGTGGGGGGGGGGGGGGGCGTTTCACTAAACGTTGTACGACAAAAATGTTCATAAATGCAACATTATGATAGTCTGTAAATGTCACATTCACAATGTCTTTCTGTAAACAATTATTGGATTTACATTTGTTGAGCATAGGCTGCATATATATTCAAACAAAGCCCTTCATTTAGTGATATACATGTACATCCTAATAATTTTAGGGAATCCCAGTGCGGTCGGCACCATATCAGGTTGTTCTAAATTCAGGGCTGACTATACACTGTAGATAGATTGATACTTTATTTTTAAAGTGCAGCATGTTACATAATGTAGCAACAATACATGTTTGATTACTGAACGGCCAGCCTACAGAGGCTTATGATGCACTGACATATATATCACATATAAAGCAAGAGAAGTACATACATTAATACTTACAAGTAGTTGGTAGTTTGCGGCTATGAGTACTATGAGACGCATGATGGAAGATGTGTATAGTAACATATACAGACAGTGAGGTGCCAGATCAGCCTACGTGCATCCATACAGTCTGGTCAGGAGCCACACTGACGTACCGTACAGTACCGTATGACGTTTGCGACCAGGATAGCCCCTAATTAGGGGGCCGTTTCACTAAACTTCGTACGACTAAAATGTTCATAAGTGCAACATTATGATAGTCTGTAAATGTCACATTCACAATGTTTTTCTGTAAACAATTATTGGATTTACATTTATTGAGCATAGGCTGCATATGCAGCCTGTGCTCAATAAATGTAAATCCATCAATTGAAATTTCCAGACGCTTCTAAATTTGCACTTACGAATATTTTAGTCGTACGTGAACTGGGCCGCCGTTCGCTATCAGAGAAGTAGAAGTCCTATAAGTCCTATAGATGTGTTATATTTTATCGCATGTCAACCAAATTTGGATATATCTTAGCCTGGCCAAGTGTCTCCCATTAGACCAAGACAAAGTATGCAAATAATGTTCATAGCTCGTGTTGCAGTTGCTATTGAAATTTCGTATGAATAATTTTCAAATAAGGCAGAGTGAGACGTGTTGGCGTTTCCTTGTTGTTTGCTGCTGTCTGAACTAGATTTTGGGAATGATAGCGACATTATTTAACATTTCGTATGCGACGAAATATTTTAAAAATCTAACATCATGACCGGAAATGACGTAGTTTAACTGCCAGCTCTGCTTAAGAGAATCTGCCGGAAAAACCAAGAGATTATATTAAAGTTTGTATTTTAACACAAAATACGAGATATTGATGATGAGAGAAAGTCCATCATCGGGATGACAATATACGAACGATACAGTCGGATAGACAATGGATATGAAGGCGCGAAATGCTAGGCCAGACATGGACGTACAAAAGTGACGTCGTCAGACGTTGTGACCCAAAGTAAAAGTCTTGATCGACTGACCACTTTTCGTGAAATGCCAGATCGGTTGAACTCATTGTGTGATTAAACAAATTTAAATATGAGGAGACATATGGCTAGATGGATCCTGATGATGGTGAACATGTATCAGACGGCCAGGTGAGTTACCAATTTATCTCGAGTTTTAGGATAGTTGAAATGACATCTGTACATTTTTCCAATTGAGTGGTTACAGTGGATGAATCTATTATAAAATATCATCGATTGAGGCGTTATTCAATCCTCCATATTCGCCCAATCTTGCCCCATGTGATTTAATTTTTTAATACCGTACACGAACAGCGGCATAAAGGGAATCCACTTCGACAACGTCAACAGTCAATAATGTTGCTGCATGTATTTGAGGTGGTATATTTGAACAAAGGTGAATTGCATTGCCTGACTTAGCTGTCGGAAGTACATGTAGTTTTTAAAAAAGATGTCATACCGTTTATTTTGGAAATAATAACCCATTGTGCGAGCACGAATGAAAGCATGGACATGTTCTTCTTCCATTGAACAATATAGAGCACAACATTAACATAACGTCATTTTGACGTCGGGCCCCATATCGCGTGATGACGTTGTGTTGGTAACGATAAAATTGCCCATGATATATTAATGATGAGTTGTGCATATGACATCGATGTAGCATTTATCAATCATCACGGGTGTGAATTTTCAGTTAACCCAAGGCATATGGATGTTGCAGTACGGTCTTCGTGAAGCACATAATGATAATATTGCACGAGCAGGGTTATCCATACACGTGTTATGCATGGCATTCAATACACGAGACAGTAATGTCATTAATTGTCATACCGCAGATAAGTTTCTCGGCTTTTGATTGGCTAGCTTGCCTGGTCATATATATTATATGACCTGCCAAGGCCGTCGGACATACAGGAATTGCGATTCCCCTCCGGCGCCTCGCGTCCAAGGAAGACGCATTTTGCAAGCGTCTACCGATTGCGAATTGTATTCCTCACTAAACACAATAACACCCCGAATGTATCAATACAAGTAACAAATTGTACGCTCAAAACCAGTCTTTATTGTTTATTTTTCCATAAATATTCTTTGCTCATCAAAATATGAGCGAAACATTAGCCAAAATAACGAAAATTGCTTTTCAAATCTCAACGCGCTTGCCTTCGTGACACGGCTATATTTAGGTCACACACTATGGGTTCCACGCACGAAACCGCGGCGTAGCAATGACAGCGAATGTTTGGGAACCAGTCGCATTATTCTAGAGGCGCCAAAGGGAGAGCAGATCGATAGAGACGTGGAATATAAATTAAATTACACGATATAAAAAAACTGTTATAAAGTCGTTTTCGATGGATTTTTTACTCCATATTTAGTTTGTTTTCGTTTAATAAAAAAACAAAATGTTCATTTACGCCTTTATATTAAGACTGACGGTAGAAAATCGAATCTCGGATTATTTTTCTTCCTGAAAAAACGCAAAGATCAAAAGGAGAGATATGTTTATACGGCCAAATACAGGATCTGCGGTATGACAAATACGTTATTGTGATTCTACACAGGCTATCTGGTGTAATATTGCCCGTCTGAAGGTATGTTCACCCTCGGCTATCGCCTCGGGTGAACATACCTCCAGACGGGCAATATTACACCATATAGCCTGTGTAGAATCACAATAACTTATAATACATGTTGGCATCAATACAATACATACGTAGGCGCAGTATGATCTGTGAGTATACCGGACGCAAATGTTGTCAGGTCCCTTTTCTCGAACGGCGGTATAATTCACGCAATCCAATATTA
Source organism: Conchocele bisecta (assembly GCA_029237695.1). NCBI lineage: Eukaryota > Metazoa > Mollusca > Bivalvia > Lucinida > Thyasiridae > Conchocele > Conchocele bisecta. The sequence continues at coordinate 62,803,318 of CM055267.1, forward strand.
ACATTACACTTCCATATAATGTCCTTTCTGATCATAAATGTACTACTAACTAACTTAATATGAACAATAGTGTTTCATTATAAGAGATACAAATTTCGAGAGATTCCTTAATGCTTTCAAATTTTTCGTATTCATTAGCTGGTGAAATCTTTGTACATTTGGTCTTTTATAATAATATTGTTTCAAAAAGGTTGTTCTTGCATGTTTTAGTTCTTTATAGCAAAGCAAGTGATGATATTCGTCCCCAAAATCGTGTTTGCACAGTTTACAAAATCGCTGCTGTCTATCTGTTCTAGTCCACCTTCCAGTTTCAACTGGTAACTTATGATTTCGAGTGGGAAATAATAATAAAATTGGTTTATATACGCTTTCGTCTAGTTTTATTAAATAGTTTTCTGTACAGATATCCTCTTTAAAAAGTCTGTATGTTTTATCTTCCTGTATTGCAGATCTCCATTTTGATATATACAAAGCTTTCAGTTTTTGTTTAATACTACAAATGAGCCATTTAATTTTCTATTAGGTACGTTTTGTGATGTCCAGAAACCAGACATGCTACAGTCAATACAAATCTGTTTTATATATTGTATTCGTTAAATTATTTCATTGTTGTGTCTTTCTTGAGGATCGCATTACCATTGCCTGATAAAGACATACATTATTATGCAGTCAAGTGATAAGCTGATGATTTGATACTACAAATCGTACGAAAAGCAAGTTTATGACAATCAAATTTCCAATTAATGTCAAGACTTTTCGAAAACTCCACCGACCTCACTGTGTGTCTTGTGCATTATGTATTGCTTATGCACAAACAATCAAAAAGCTGCATTGAAATCACTGATTCTGAATCTATTAGAGAGATTTTGTGCATTTGTTTTGCCAAATTCAATACAAACCCCGGATATATATGTCATTATATAGCTGCTTGTTTACCTCCGTTTATGATAAAATGAGTGGCATTAAATGGCATATCATTCGCTAAGTACTGACTATAATTGTTCAAAAGTCTCAATTTACCAAGATAATAGATGGTAATATCGTTGGCATACACTAGGTTCATATTTAAGGTTATTTAGGAATCAAAGTGCAGAGTAAGTGAAGACTTCGCTGATATGTAGCCCGTTAAATTATGCGTTCACCATTTTGAATTCATGAGGACAACCGAAGAAAAAGAGTGACAATGTCAAAGAACGACAGTGATGCGACAATGTACAGCGCCTCAAGTATTTGTAAGTCATTGATGCTGCGAGGAACTCGTGCAAGTATCCATGCTATAATATTTTGTCACGACACCATGGCCATAACGTCAAACACGGATTCATGTTTAGTGACGTCACAAGTGCGTCATGTCACGTCATGACGTCATAATATGTGTCCTGAGGCATCGCGTCTCATATTAGTGAAAGTTTCAGCAAGTTATCATTTTCCGTTTTCTGTTCACACTTAATGTTAACTGACACCAATAAACGTAAATGGGAGGGCAAAATGTAAACCTTTACGGCGACGTTAGACAATTTGAATCGTCGTTTTTCCGACGTTGTCATTAAGCCCGGTTTTCGTATGGCGCGGCTCATATATATTGAAACAAAGCCTTTCATTTATTGAAATACATCCTAATAATTTTAGGGAATCCCAGTGTGGTCGGCACCATATCAGGTTGTTCTAAATTCAGGGCTGACTATACACTGTAGATAGATTGATACTTTATTTTTAAAGTGCAGCATGTTACATAATATAGCAACAATACATGTTTGATTACTGAACAGCCAGCCTACAGAGGCTTATGATGCACTGACATATATATCACATATAAAGCAAGAGAAGTACATACATTAATACTTACAAGTAGTTGGTAGTTTGCGGCTATGAGTACTATGAGACGCATGATGGAAGATGTGTATAGTAACATATACAGCCAGTGAGGCGCCAGATCAGCCTACGTGCATCCACGCAATCTGGTCAGGAGCCACACTGGACGTGATATCAGTGAATTTACAGATCATAACTACGATGGGCTATCATTAATCTATAGTGGGCCGAAGTCCGATATAATGATGGGAATATCGGTCGTAGTAAGAAAACTCATTCTCCGTTATCAACATTGGTCACGTAACAATAGTTCACAATTACGAAATATTTACTAGTATTTCCAGACGTGCGTCTCACAGTAAGACAATGAGTTTAAATATCAGAGCTCCAGTTAATGTGCGTATCACAGTAAGACAATGAGTTTAAATATCAGAGCTCCAGTTAATGTACGTATCACAGTAAGACAATGAGTTTAAATATCAGAGCTCCAGTTAATGTGCGTATCACAGTAAGACAATGAGTTTAAATAATATCAGAGCTCCAGTTAATGTGCGTATCACAGTAAGACAATGAGTTTAAATATCAGAGCTCCAGTTAATGTGCGTATCACAGTAAGACAATGAGTTTAAATATCAGAGCTCCAGTTAATGTACGTATCACAGTAAGACAATGAGTTTAAACATCAGAGCTCCAGTTAATGTACGTATCACAGTAAGACAATGAGTTTAAATATCAGAGCTCCAGTTAATGTACGTATCACAGTAAGACAATGAGTTTAAATATCAGAGCTCCAGTTAATGTACGTATCACAGTAAGACAATGAGTTTAAATATCAGAGCTCCAGTTAATGTGCGTAATTGGACCAAATTGTACGGGGTTTTTCTTATTTCTTCACGAAAAATGGCAAGTTGGGAGTACTTTAGAATCGTCTCGATGAGACGATTATAAAGCACTCCCAACTTGCCAATTTTGGCGAAGAAATAACGAAGGCCTCCCCAAAGTTGATCAAATTACGCACCTTAACTGGAGCTCTGAATATTTGTCTGAGAATGTTCTACACAATATAGTACATGGCTATGACTATATATATATATTTTTTTTTTATGTAAATATTAAATTTGAAATATTCTCAATGTGGGACTTTGCCCCATCCGTACACAAGACATATGGGATTCGAACCCAGTTAAACCGGCCTAAAATTATAAATAAATAAATCACTGAATCGCAACCAGTTAATGCGCATGTATATATGGGGCTATCATGGTTGATTGCCTAGTAAGGGCCATTTTCTTAACAATGACCAAAGTTCATATGTGACTGTGACTGCATACCAATCTAGCTCCAGATACAATAGCACACTTCGATAGCCTGATAACGATCTGTGTTCTTTTTAAAAAGCATTACGGATGTTTCATTGATCGAATGGCGAACAGTGCATATCCTGATCAGACTGTGCGGATGCACAGGCTGATCTGGATGTAAACTGGTCGCAAAACCCATAAGCCCCCATTTCGTCAGTCACAGGCACAGGCACGTATGATGTCAAGGAATGACACGGAAGGTGACGAAAGCATAATTTCTGATGTGATTTCATTGTCTAGAACAGATATACGAACTATCTTATGAGGCCAATCATTATCGCAATATGTATGTGTAGTCGTCCCGTATCATGACAATACAATTAAGCCTGTCATGCGTTTTATTTCAAGCTTATAGTTGATATTGTCACTATTCGCCATCTTCGGCCCATGATAAATTTCCATAGAAAAATTCGTTTTATCGTACATATACAGTGATACCACTCTAAACCGGACACCCTGGGAGGTCCCCAGGGTGTCCGGTTTAGAGTGGTATCACTGTAAATCAGGCATATTACCATTTTGAAATGTATTGGCGTGTTTTGCAATCATGAATATACATTAATATCTGAGATAAATGACCAAGAAGCCCATCAACAATAGATCGCAGAGGTTTCCTTGGTGTTCGGTTTAGAGAGGTTCCACTGTACGTATGTCTTGAAGGTACGCCGAATTTTATCACATACATATTTGGCGAGTATAGCGGTTTTCATTATTGATGTAAATGTGTATATTGGTTTCTACACTTCAGATTCAATGTTTATTATAGGAATGAATGGCCTTTTTGTGGAATTTATCGGGGTATAAACTTGGAAAAGTCGCGGAAATACTGAACGAAGCGATACAAAATTACAATTTTCGAAAAAAAAAAAAGAAAAAAAAGATTTTTTAGTTTTTTAAGGCCTCGTCCAGTATTCCCGTGACTTTTCCAAGTTTATATCCCCGATAAATTCAACAAAAAGGCCATTCATTCCTTATAATTCCAGCATTTGAAATAAATTCATCAAGAAAATGTGTTTATTTTCCGTTTTCTTAAGAATTATTTTAACTGCGCCTCACGGTTACGGAAAGTAGTTCGGCGTGGGAGTTTACTGGGATATAAATTTTGGACAGAGACTTGCTACGAGCCAATCAAATGTTAGGGAATTGTGTAAATATGTTTGTGCTGGAATTATTCGACACAATCAATTGGTACACTTAAAGGTACATACCCACCCAGTATGCACAAACTGTTCTTTATAGGAATTAAATAAGGGTATAATTGTGAATTGTATCACTATTCCACCAGTTGTAAACAATACGAGTGTCCGCTATACATATATAATCATTTAGTAATATTTATTTTACTGATAGTGACTCGCGGTGGTATCAGGATAGTTTCATATGCAAATGAGACATGATATGTTTTAATTATTTATACTAATTAAATGCGTCACCTGAAAAAATAATATTTTCGACAGATTATAAAGTGTAGAAAACACGGTTATCGCCCCTGATATCAGTGTGGAAATTTACGTCTGATATAAAATGTATAATAATGCCAATCAGTACGTGGGGTAAGGATGAATGAATGTTTAGTTTGTCAGAAAATGTCTCTAATGATATCTCTGATATAAAGAACAGTCTGTGCCTACTGAGTGGGCATGTAACTTTAAGTGAAGTAGACAGCTGCATTGAAAATTTCCGGAAAGTGCTTCAAGGTACATGCCCACTCAGTAGACACAAAATGATCTTCAACACACACGAATGCAGCATTTGGCTTCCAGACATCAAAATGTTTCCGGGTCTGTAAGGCAACCCCAGAACCCCTGAACACACACGAATACATCATTTGGCTTCTAGAATTCAAAATCTCTCTGGGACTTTGAAGCAACCGAAATATGTAAGGGGTCCACCCTGGACCCTGGACCCCTTACAGATTTAGGTTGCTTCACATCTCAAAGTCAGTCTCCTTTGTCATAAATGCTGATGATACCCATGTAATATACAGTAGAACCTCGCTAAACCGAACACCTAGAACAATAAGTTTGTATAAATATTGATGGGTTTCACTATAGCTGAAGTAGTAGACTGCTAATTACTATTCCATGTCAGCAATTAACAGAAGTATGTCTCGGCACGCTCATATACCTGAATTACAGTGGAGAATCTCTAAACCGTACACCCCGGGGACCTCCCAGAGTGCCCGGTTTAGTGAGGTTCCACTGTACCAATAAGTTACTATCACAACAAGGTAGGCTTTACGTGTAGTTGACCAGTGTAATGGCCTCATCGTTTGGGCTGTGACTGGAACAATGGGGCTTATGGGTTTTCCGCTAACAGCTTACAGTGGGGTCAGCGTGTAAGTGCACACACGAACGAACACGACAGGTTGGTTCCAACCTGTCGCGTTCGTTCGTGTGTGCACTTACACGCTGACCCCACTGTAGATGCGCAATAAAACGGCCCTTGCTTTATATACAGGATGTTACACGAGTGGTGAATTAATATGTTATTTATTTAACGAGTTTACGGATTTCATAAGGAACGAGGCTATGCCAATTTTCTTTTATGAAATTAGTCAACTAGGAATGGAACGTACATGTACACATGTAACGTCTCATAGGTTGGATATCACTAACTCTCGACAAAAACAAACAACCTCTGTCTATCACCTTGGTCAATATGATCATGTCATATACAAGTATTGCCTTGTTGTGAGGCCAATACGTGGTTTTATCGACCCGATAAATGTGATATCGACCGATGACGCATCGGGTCGATCAAACCACGTATTGACAGATACAAGGCGATAATGGTTTTAATATCAGTCGAGAAATTCCGATATGTGTCCCATTTTAAATAATATAGCATAAATATCCATTTACGTTGTGAACATTACGATTAATCTTACTTTACGCCATTTTGGCGCAATTCATAAACACCATGTTCAGCGACGTTACTGGTGAACAGCGTGGCGTATTAGCAACGTCATGGATTTTAATGACGTCAAAGAGAGTTTAGCCAATCCACAACGTCGCTCCACCGACGCCGAAGGCGGAGGTGAACATCACTTTTCTCAGGTCCGTAAATCTCATGTACACCGACTCAAAAGACTATAATTGTTTTATTATATGATATTTCTGGCCAATTTGATTTTCAAAATATGCGGCCGAAAAAAAAATTGTTCACTTTTTTTGGTTTCACACAATTTTCAATAATTATTTAAAAAAAATGTTTTTTAAATTTTAGGGCCCCCAAAAAAAATTCACCTCCAGGTGAATAGCACATTTCGAATAACACTCTCGGACTCTTCACACGCAACGAGACGAGTCCGAGACTGATATTCAGGTAAATATCATGTATGTTCACAATCACGCGACCCGCAATTGTACAATCTCATTGGTTGAAATTCTTAGTCATATACTAATATTATTTATTTCTCCTTGAAGGAGAGCAAGGTATTTTGTATATGATATCTCCCTTGAGATATCATATTGTATCATGCACATTGTTATGGGGGCAGCCATTGATCGTGCTACGCCTAAACGGCGAGTACGACCAAGCTAATAATGCCCTGTGCCAACTTATCCTATGGCGTTCTACATATACCATTCTCTATAGTTTTCACAGTTTTGTGCTCAGTTTATCAGTTAAATTCTGGAAAATAAGAATCAAGACAGTTCGTGCGTATGAATACAGCAGCTATTATATTTAGTTATCACAGTTAGGTAGCAGTGAACAGTTAGCATCCAGTTTCGTACATTTTTTTTTCTGGGAGTTTCAAACAGTACTGTATTTTAGAGAAAGAGTACATTTGCCTCTGGATGATGATTGAGAAAATTTGCAACTTTCACTCTCTAGTTCCGCAAGTGATCTGTTTTTGTGGAGATAACATATTTCAGTACTTTCAGTACTTTGATTGTTTGGTAGAAAGCGAATATTATCAAGTCATAGTGCTATTGGTGGCAAGGTCAACGACACATTTCATCAGTCCGTGGTTGATCAAGTAATAGAATGCGGGAATGCCAATCCGGAAATAACCGTTACCGGTTGGTAGATATAAATAGATAAATCAGATCTGCCAGATAAGAGCGGAATACGTACCGGTGCGATCACCGACCCAAACTAATATGTGGCTGTGACTGGACTGCTTCTAACACAGCTTAGAGAGTTCTAGTTATCAAGCTGTAGGAGTTGGCGAGCTTATCCAGAGCTAGACTGACCAGAAATGACATAAGCCCCATTTCCACAATCACAGCCATATATTATGTGGCTGTGACGTGAGATGTGGGACTTTTAAACCTGCAAGCGACATCCTAGTCTGATAATGAGCTCAACTGTTTGTTAAACGTATGGCACATGTTTCACTGTCCGAATATCGAACAGTGCAGACCCTGATCAGACTGCGCGCATGCGCAGGATGGTCTGGGTCTACACTGGTCGCATTGGTCGCACTAGTCCCCATTTCTCCTGTCACAGTCACATAACGTTTGGTCATATAAATAAAACGATATATTGTTATCTCACCTATACTACCGGGTATGAAAAGTGTTCCAATTCCAACCTTTAAATACAAACCGAATCGATTCGAATTGTCATACTTGAATCGGCAATTGACTGATCGACTGGTTATATAACGGTATGAATATAGTGTAACATGTATTACTTTTCCAAATGGATAACTCTATTTTGAATTAAAAATAAAAGTGATCATATATATAAAAAAAACTATGGACCATTTTATGACATTCGAAGATATAGAGGATATTCATATTTTTTCAACGAATATCACATATATGACATATATGTTCATCTCGTGGTGTGAAATGTCCATATTTCACTCGTACTGTTATATTCGTTGCAAACATATGAATATTCTATTTATTATATACCGCTCCATGGAAATTAGCAGTTTTTTAGACTGTATACGGTAATGAATGTGTATTTGCAGCCTATTTGCAGTCCGGCACTGCAGGTGCGCGTTATGAATATAGATAGCGGAAGTAGTTGTATTTTCACCGGAAGATGTTTATTTCATCGATGAGAACATATGACTTTTATTTACATCGTATAACTATGTATTTCATGGGTAGGTGTATAATAAAACGTTATTTTCAATAATACTTCGATAATGTAACTTTCATTGATTTTTACATGTGTTGATACAAATGTGGCTGTGACTGGAGAAATGGAGAGTATGGGTTTTGCGACCAGTGTAGATCCAGATCAGACTGTGCAGCACAGACTGATCAGGATCTACACTGTTCGCCATTCCATCAATGAAACACCGGCTATGATTCTGGCAAGCAGAATAGAACGTTATCAGGGTACAAGAGTCTGCTCTTTGATCAGGATCTACATTGGTGACAAATCCCATAAGCCCCATTTCTCCAGTCACGGCCACATATATTACACTACTTTGTTTTAGTAATGCACGGCGCTATTACACTGCGGAAGCATATATCAATAACATGCATTGCATACATATATATTCGGTCGATAAAAAGACTCCACATTTCAAATTGCCATATCTAACTACTGCGCATTATTACGGAAGCCCATTAGGGCCATTTCACTTTTTTTTATTTCCATTTATTCTGAATAAATGGAAATAAAAAAAAAGTGAAGTGGCCCTAATGGGCTTCCGTACATTATAATTCAGTACATGTATACATTGTCATTTGACCTAGCAATGATGATAATTGTTTTAAAACAATAGCTCGAAAACGCGTTGACATAGCGCATCGGGGAATATATCGTTGCGGAATACTAACATTGTTCCAACTTCTGTAATAGGCGACAATGATATAACTCGGTTGACGTTTCGTGAGAGTCCGTTGTCTCGAGGCCGTCCGGGTTCGGCCTATTACAAACTATGCAACCTTGTAATATGGAGTATATGGAGGGAGTAAACAAAATTGTTTAGCTTATTTTTTTATTCATTTATTGATGCTTTTAGGCATATTTAATGTATTTATAGATCTCGGTCGGTTACTTCAACCTGTCACATGTGTCCATACACGTCACATCACAGTTGTATACAGTCATAGCATTTTCGGCAGACTGATACACCCGCTAAAGCACAAGCGATACACATCATTATCAAGCTACAGACGTGTGTCATTTGATCACATATAGCCTATGCTCAATAAATGTAAACCCAATAAGTATTTACAAGAAAACATTGTTATTGTGAAATTTTCAGACAATCATATTTTTGCACTTACGAACATATAAGTCGTATGAAGTTTAGTGAAACGGACCACTGACCCGCGTGCGCGCGTGCGGATGCTGATATGGTAGATATACTGGTCGCACCAAACATTAGACCCCAGTATGCAGGTACAATCGCAAATGGTCATGTTAACATGTTATCATATTGTTCATTAATTGTGGCGATATCAATGTACAATTGTACAACATGCATACATGTACATTACATTGTGCATAATACGTTGTAGTTGAGCTAAACTGTTATTCAGTGCACTTGGAGTTATGAAGGTACACCTTGGGACCGTTTCACTAAACGTCGTACGACTGAAATGTTCGTAAGTGCAACATTATGATAGTCTGTAATTTTCACATTAACGATGTTTTCTTGTAAGCAATTATTGGATTTACATTTATTGAGCATTTGCTGCATATGCAGCCTATGCTCAATAAATGTAAATCCATCAATTGAGAAGATTTCCAGACGATCCGAAATTTGCACTTACGAACATTGTAGTCGTACGATGTTTAGTGAAACGGTCCCAAGTTGAATAGCGGTTCATGCAGTATATCGTTTGTGAATGTTATCGCTTGCATCTGTTTTATATATAGTAATTAGTATTATAATTATGCCACTTATAACAATTAACTGCCATGGGAGTATATAGCGGACAGTCTGATCAGGACCTGCACTGTTCGCCATTCCATCAATGGAACAGTCGTTATGCTTTTGGGTTTTGCGACCAGTGTATATCCAGATCAGCCTGTGCATCCGCACATATGTTATTGCAAATATTGCCGGCATGGCTAAGATTACAAGATTAATGACAACGATGTCTATCTTGTAATTAGATGTGTTTGACGAAGGTAACATACATCATGTACAACCAATGCAGGCACTACGTGTTAACGTTGACAAAAAATGTGCTACCAATGGATATCGCCTCCGACAAGACACATTTGACATGTCAATACATGTATGTGATAATTGCTACGTTATTTAATATGAACCCATTAAATCAATTCAATTCGTTTATTGGCATTAAACAGCAAAAAAGCACATTTATAGCCATATAACAAACATGTATGATGGTTTCATGGAAATGTATTCTCACTAGACATATTAGCCAAGAGATATGATTAGGCTAAATCATTTCACAATCAGTTTGTTGCTAGTCCACTGCATTCAATACTCTTTCTGTCCTCATTAAATTTCATATACTATTTTCATCTTGCTCACCCAGGCTGTATGCCGCGACAAGCCATTCAAACCGTTATAATAAAACGTTTCAAATGGCGACCACGACTTACACCGAGTGAGAAATATGAACCATATGTAACACTGTCCATGACCAATTTTGGATAAACCCAGAAGTTATTGGGGTTCAGTTTCTATTCAAGCAATTATCATAATGCAGTACTAGATAGACACTGTTCCGTGTGCATGCCGATGTGCACCCCACACTCCCGCTTGGGGATTATGGTGTGTCTATAGAAATGCATCCAAAACAGTGAGTGGTGACCGATGTTATTTATCAACGTTCACGGTTTCTATTCAAGCAATTATCCTAATGCAGTACTAGACATTGTTCCGTGTGCATGCCGATTTGCACCCCACAATCCCGCTTGGGGATTCTGGTGTGTCCATAGACATGTATCCAAAACAGTGAGTGGTGACTAATGTTATTTATCGATGTTCATGGTTTGTTTCAAGCAATGATCATAATGCAGTACTGTTTCTTGTATAATTTGCTACATACATGTGACTATGTGTTGTCATTTAGTCTCTGTCTTAAAGCAAAGTACACAAACTTTGATAACTTATGTACTATCCTTGTCCACGTATTACACATGAGTGTTTTAAACTTAGTCACGTTTGGCCTGTGACAATAATATGGTTTAAGATATATTTGTCTGAGTTCTCTATACTTTGGACATACAAGTATGAAGTGATATTCAGATTCTATTGCATTCATATTACAGTATATTACACATTATATCAGCTCGTGTATGTTTGCATATCTGCCAGTTTCAATTAATAAATCATGTGAAGATAGTCTAAGTCTGGAAAGTGAATTTCTGTATTTGTTAATAGTAATTGTATTTAGGTACTTTTCCATTTCAAATCAATTGGTTCATATTACATAGCAATTAGCAATTATATATACGTCCTTTACATAGCCTAGCAACTATGAATACTTCCTTTAATTACAGAGGACACGACATACAGGAACAAAGATGTGCTCAGTGACGATAGTGTTTGCCCACGACGGCAAGAATATACAGTCTGATATTTGTCAGAAACTATAAGCAGGACATCAACACTCGGACCGTATCTCTCCAAAAGTCAACATCGTGGTCAAGTGACGCCAATAAGGATGTTTTGGCGATTATTCTCACACCACAGATGTGCAACGACATTGTTTCGGAAGACGCTAATGTCACTCCAAGTGTTATCAAAACTCCGAGTAATACTCTAATTCTGTGCGCATGCCCGGTCATCGACAAAGCACGTGTCGTGCAGGTTTTGTCACAGAATGACACTTCATTTGGCGATGTAGAGATGGTGGACGTGGAGAAGAAAGGGGGATTAAACTCGGCGGTGGCGAACATTGTTACGATGGTAGAAAGCATGGGCAGTTCAGCACAGGGGCACAAACCTCTCGTCAATAAATATGTACTTGAGCCTGAGCGGGTAACATCGGTAAGTGGTACAATACACGAGGTGTCGAGGCATGTATAGTGGGGTCAGCGTGTAAGTGGACACACGAACGAACACGACATGTTGGTTCGCTACCCACCCAAAGTGTATGGTGTTACCACTCAGTTGAACCGTCTCGCCGAGACGGTTCAACTGAGTGGTAACAACATACACTTTTGATGCGAAATGAGAAAAAATGCAGAAAAATATTTATATTTTTTTATACATGAAATACAGTGGGGTCAGTGTGTAAGTGCACACACGAACGAACACGACAGGCTGGAACCAACCTGTCGTGTTCTTACACGCTGACCCCACCTGTAGCTCCGGATCTATTAGCACACTTCTGCAGCCTGATAACGACCTATATTGTATGCTGGAAGCAAGACGGGTGTTTCATTGATGGCCGAACACTGCATATCCTGATCAGACTGTGCGGATGCACGAGCTGATCTGCATCTAGACTGGTCGCAAAACCCATAAGCCCAATTTCTCCAGTCACAGTCCACATATAATATATATTTATCACACGAAAGCCTTGTTATGACGTGTTGTAACCCATTTCATAAATGTGATATGACACACGTGTAATAACACCTGAAGCACACTTGATTGGCTCACCGCATCACCCTAATTACGTAACTCGTATTATACGTTAACGTTACGACCCTCAGCAATGTTATGCACGTGGCCAGAGGCTCGGTGCATAAATTGTGCGCGAATCATTTCATAAATATCATATCAAATGGAAACTCGTTGAGATACTCTATTTTTAACTCGAGTGGCATGTACAGTGGGGTCAGCGTGTAAGTGCACACATGAACGAACACGACAGGTTGGTTCGCTACCCACCCAAAGTGTATGTTGTTACCACTCATTTGAACCGTCTCGTCGAGACGGTTCAACTGAGTGGTAACAACATACACTTTTGATGCGAAATGAGAAAAAATGCAGAAAAATATTTACATTTTTGTTTTATACATGAAATACAGTGGGGTCAGCGTGTAAGTGCACACACGAACGAACACGACAGGTTGGTTCCAACCTGTCGGTTGGTTCCAACCTGTCGTGTTCGTTCGTGTGTGCACTTACACGCTGACCCCACTGTAACCAAGGTCGAAGGTTTATTCATTGTGCCGCACATATCACAAGGTGCATGATCACGTGGTTATAACAAAAACAACATTGGCTGAAAGTGTTGAACTCTTGCCCACTGCAAAGTAAGTATTATTTTATATTTTCCTTAATATGAAACGGATTTTGATGAAATATGGCGCAGCAAACACGTCTTCATGAGCTTCATTTGGTCGTCCAGGGAGTTCGGCACAGACTTATGTCGTTTTTGCGAAGAATCGATTTCCATGTCTACCGAAAACGACAGAAGTTTGGGCCAAAGTACAGAGACCACCAAATGCAGTTTAACAAGACGCCAAAATCCGTTACATATAATAAGGACAAAATAAAAGAATATGTTCTTTGAATAGGAGGGCTTCTGGATGTTTCAGTACTTTTTGTTGTTGTAACCACGTGATCATACTCCTTGATACTGGTCAAGTGACACTACTTATATACCCACCCATGTATGTGGCTGTGGCTGGAGAAATGAGGCTTATTGGTTTTGTGGCCAATGTAGATCCAGAGCAGCCTGTGCATCTGCAGTCTGTGATCAGGATCTGCACTGTTTGCTATTCCATTAATGAAACACCCGTCATGCTTCTAACAATCAAATTGGATCGCTATCTGGCTACAGGCGTGTGCTATTTGATCATCAGGAGCTACACAGGTCACAGATCCATAAACCCAATTTCTCCACGGCCACATCAATTTCTTACTGCAGGGAATGTGTGAGCACCTGCATAGACCTAATATTAAACATATTCAATTTATTTTCGCTATTTAAGGTCATATACTCCGTACATTCTACCCGGATTAGTCATATCTGGCGGTGAAAGGAAACGCATACCAGATGACTGATATCCACACTCCGTTTTTCCTTTGCACTTAAATGGCGGGAATTGAAGTTGTCGTCTGCTGCTGTTTCAACTTTTGTCTTCTTTCTCAATAAAACCATGGTGTGACAGCACTTTAGAATAATTTTCATTGGAAATGATTCTAAAGTACTGTCAAACCATGTTTTTCATGAGAAAGATGGAAAATAAAACATCAGACGACACAATCTAATTCAGAATATAAGGGTGAATACATACACCATGTGTTTCATGACAAAGATGGAAAAATGATACATACACCTGATCAGAGGTAGCCTTCAACTCAATATGTGCTCCCACCTACACACGTACACACGCACACACACAAACACACACACACACACACGGCTGATAGACGGGGCCTCATGGTGTTCATGCACAGCACAGCACAGCACATATCAATGTGTACATACATATACATATAGCGAATATATTTATCAGGTCTACCTTGTTTGAGATTCAGCCAGAGAAAATTCACAATATTGATTGTACAGTTTCTCATCCTTAAGCGTGTATAAAAATATCGCCAAATTATTTATTTTTTTATTTGAATGTATTTTGCCAAAAAATTGTTTACACTAAGTATTGAAACAATTAAAACAAATAAATAGTAAACGGTTCCCAACCTCATGGAATTACTCCAAAATTTGGATGATAATTACTAATTTATTGTCTATGCCCATTACAAAACTATGTAATAGAACATAGTACTGTATGAGATCATGTGGGTGGGGTAATGGTTTGTTTGTAATGGGCATTTTGTTTGTGTCAATGGTCAGAGTCTTCCACCTGTGATCCAGCTGATCAGGGCATACTTTGTTTGCCACACGTACATAATGAAATGTTATAAAAGAGCCACCAAACGTCTATATTCTCATATTCACAACTTCTCTCCGCCTGTTGAATTCTTCCCACCTTGTAGTAAATGATTTAATCATGTGTACCGTAATGTTTATCTGTACAACCTGTAAAATACATTAGGATCTAACCCATAAAATGCGGGAAACAAAAGTTGTTGTCTGCTGTTGTTTCATATTTTGTCTGTCATCTTTCTCAATACAAATATGGCGCAGCAATCGCGTTTTCATGAGCTGCATTTGGTCGTCCAGGGAGTTCGGCACAGACTTATGTCGTTTTTTCGAAGAATCGATTTCCGTGTCTTCTTTGCAAAAACGACAGAAGTTTGGGCCAAAGTACAGAGACCACCAAAATGCAGCTTAACAAGACGCGTTTGATGCGCCTTATTTAATCAAAATCCGTTACGTAATAAGGACAATATAAAAGAATACGTACTTTGAATCTGATGGATTCTGGAAGTTTCAGTACTTGTTGTTGTTGTTAGTACCACGTGATCATACACCTTGTATCAGCCCCGCCTCTGCAATTACCTCTCTTCTCGTATTTCGCCGGTATTGATTCAGAAAACCAGCCATATTTTCCGGAAATTGACAAAAGAAAATGTGGCATTTAATTCCGCAATAGCTCGGACCTTTATCATCATTTACGGAAAATATTTCTTTGAAATCATTATCGCCGTAAAACGGCAATGCATAAGGTGTTGGACACGAGCACGTCTTGTCTCCAATAATTATAAACTACTATTGTCAATTGTATATGCATGTAATATTTGGCAGCTGGACGAAGATATTGCCATCGTGCTGTTGGAAAGCAGAGCGAACGTCAGTAACGTGACGGCGAGAATTGAGGCCGATGACGTCCACTTGCCGGCAATCAAAATCAAGAATGACGTATGGAAAATACCGACATCACGTAAGCATAGCACAATTGTGGTTGTCACTGTATACATGGGGCTGATGGGTTCACGACCAGTATCTGCACTATGATGCTATGCTGACCCTGTACAATCATCCAAAGTCAAACTGGTGGGGATGATTGCACAGGGTCAGCATAGCATCCTAGTGCAGATACTGCAGTTTAACAGATACTGCAGTTTGACTTGGGAGGGCAGAGTAGCATCCGCACAATCCGTAGCCTATTTCACCAACATTGCAAAGTATACTTTTATAGCAAAGTATACTTTGAGGGAGAAATCTTCAATTTTAGGATATTTATTATACTGAATATATTACATTATCACAGCCATTTAATGGCTGTGATACTGTAATAAATTCAGTATAATAATTCTGCATACGTTTAATCATCAAATATATGCAATCGTTAGTTCTATATGACATAATGCATTTTGGGGAAAATAAATGATTACTCCCTCAAAGTATACTTTATTAGAAAAGTATACTTTGCAATGTTGGTGAAATAGGCTACTGGTCAGGATCTTCACTGTTCGGTATTACATCAATGGAACACCCGCGTTGCTTCTAATAAGCAATATAGATCTCTGTCAGGCGATAGGAGTGTGCTATTTTATCAGGAGCTACACTGGTCACACAGCCCATAAACCCCATGTCTCCAGTACACAGCCGCAATTTAGCATAATACTTCGTACATGCACACTTAATATGCACATGTGTGGTACTTTAAAATAAATGTCAATCATTGCGGTAGACAGCATATAAAAAGGCAATTTTAAAGTTGTTAAAGTTTTTATTCTATCCAGCTGATACATTTAACTGTAGATATTTGTGATATCTTATTAATGTTCCTCATCGTTACGACTTTGACAAGATTTAACTTCAAGAGCGCGGTACGTGTAGCAGTTCAGGGGGCCGTTTCACTAAACTTCGTACGACTAAAATGTTCGTAAGTGCAAATTTAGGATCGTCTGGAAATTTCAATTAATGGATTTACATTTATTGAGCATAGGCTGCATATGCAGCCTATGCTCAATAAATGTAAATCCAATAATTTTTTACAAGGAAACATTGTTATTGTGAAATTTACAGACTATCATAATTTTGCACTTACGAACATTTTAGTCTAAGAAGTTTAGTGAAACGGCCCCCAGAATCTAGACGGGCGCCGAATGTGATAAGCCACATTTCTCCAGTATCAGCCACACATGAGATTCAATACAGTTGAACCTTTCTAAACCGGACACTAAAACAACCTATATGATCTTATTTGTGATGAGTTTATTGATCAATTATCTCAGATGCTAATGTATGTTCCTGATTGCAAATCATGCCAATACATTTCAAAATGGTCATATTCCTGATTTTTCAGTGGAACTTCTCTAAACCGGACACCCTGGGGACCTCCCAGGGTGTCTTGTTTAGAGAGATTTCACTGCAAGGTCATGCCATATTTTTCTCTCTGTTAAGCGTCCACCTGGAACGCCAAAACCTACTTACGCATCCGGTAAAAACAAACAAGGCTTTTAAAAAAAACACGAATATAATTTTATGTTAAAAACTTCCTCAACCCTTTGCAGTGTTTTTTTTTACATTGCTGCTAAATAGTAAGAACACACTCTCATTAATTAGTAAGTGTAAATTCATGAACGGATTTAAAACTTAGACAAGTCCCAAATCAATTTTCATATTACTTCACCGGTAAAAAGTTTAAAATAGTATACACATTGTTTTTTCATAGAACCACTCTCAAAACCTACCGGCACGCGGACGCTTAGCAGAGGAAGAACTTGCTATGGCCTAAAGCTATATTGTGTTCTGTGCCTGAGATGGCTGGATAGTTGAAGCGGCAACTTTATACGATACTGTGTTGCAAGGGAAGCAACCGCTATTTAACATATACAAAAACCTGTTTCACATTTATATATCGATGGTCTAGTAACATAAGGTCGTAACTGCTATGCTTTAGCATAGCAGTTACGACCTTATGTTACTAGACCATCGATATCGCCAACATACTCAGAAATGTGTCACGTTTGCTACGTGGGCATTGTGTTCCTTCCAGGTCCGGACCCCCCCCCCTCCCCCCTGCTCCCGGCAAAAAAAAAAGAAGAAAATCTACAAAACTTGAATAGTTTGAGGACCTTTTTCGTGGCTTAGGTATCAGGAAATTGCATCTGCGGCAATCTGGCATTTAAAAATTGATTTAGACGGGGTTCAAACAGTTTCCTTGGGGTTCAAACAGTTTCCTCGTGCCACGACAAACGTTTACCCACGGACATTGTCGAACCTTATATTACCGTATGTACCTGTAATTCTAAATCCCAGACATAAAGCCAGGAGACAAAACCGTGCACGTATTCGCGGATGGTGAAGACCTGGGACCAGCGACCCTTGTAAAGGAGGCGGGCCTGGACACAGTGACCGTGCTCCTGCCCCGGGTGGTCACTGACCAACCACTGGACCTGCTGGCGCGGCTACTCAACTGCGATGTGGACACCGTGGACAGAGAACTGAACGACATATTGAGCGTGTATGGATTCGGAGACACGGATACGTACGGTCCGTTCGTGAGGCTGCTGGAGACTCTTCTACAATTTGGGTGCAAGCCAGGTAACTGGTTCATATAGTGACTACTATTATCAGGCTCGTGTATTTTGAAAGTAGGTTTATTAGGCGAGGCTACAAACGTGTAGGAATTCCTGCTCATATCAGTATGAAATTTATAAGGCTTGGCTCCATGTATATCAAATGACACTAGCACGGTATTATATTTATTTATCAGGTGACGTGCACATATAAAAATAATAGCGGGGCATTATATACTGGGATTACACGTTGTTGATTGAGTGTATGACGGTCTTAGCCAGTGTAACAGGTAGCACGCAGGCCCGTATGTAGGAATTAATATAGGGGGGGGGGGGGGAGGGGGGGGGGGGGGGGAGGGGTGCGTTATCGACGGCGCGAAGGGATACACATTCTTTTTGCACATCCACTGACAGATCTCGACGCAGATTAACCCTTTCACCCCTAAGTAACGGGAATGGATTTTGATATGTTAATTTTGCATCCCAATGCAATCATCACAACATGACTTTCAGACCAGTCCATTTATGAACATGGGGTGTTTTTGTTCTAAAAATTATGAAAATTACTAGCAAAAAGTGCAGATCCTGATCGTCACGAGCCGGCTCATCTGGATCTACGCTTTTTGCCAATACCACTATACAGGCATGTGGTGTTTAAATGATTAAGGGTGGGGAGGGGGTGCGTACGCACCCGTCGCACCCCCTCTGTGTACAGGCATGGCACGCATGGAACCTCTCGAAACCGGACACCAAACAAATACCTGTGATGTTATTTTTGATGAGTTTCTTGGTCATTTATCTCATTTGTCTCAGAATGATCAAATGCCTGATTTACAGTGAAACCTCTCTAAGCCGGACACCCTGGGGACGTCCCAGTAGCCAATTTCATCAACATTGCAAAGTATACTTATCTAGCAAAGTATACTTTGAGGGAGTAATCATTTATTTTTCCCGAAATGCATTATGTCATATAGAACTAACGACTGCATATATTTGATGATTAAAAGTATACAGAATTATTATACTGAATTTATTACATTATCACAGCCAAAATGGCTGTGCTAATGTAATAAATTCAGTATAGTACAAATTATTAAATTTACCCTAAAATTGAAAATTTCTCCCTCAAAGTATACTTTGATAGATAAGTATACTTTGCAATGTTGGTGAAATAGGCTACAGGTGTCCGGCTTAGAGAGGTTTCACTGTACACTGTGGATCCACAATCTTCACTAATTTCGTAATTCCAGACGCGGATGGCGAGACGAAGCAGTACCCGTCGCTGTTACATTTCTGTGCCCACCATGGACTGGAGACCACGTGTCTCTGGCTACTCAAATACTCGCAGCACGGGAAACAGGCCGTCTCACAGTGCAACAGAGATAACAAGACGCCCGTACAGCTGGCTGAAATCAACGGCTTCTGCGCATTGGCTAAGGTATTATATGGCATATGCCACACGACACGTAGGGGTTTACAGGAGTGACTCCTGGTCAACTACACACACGTAGCATACATATGTAATACAATTTCTGCTGCCCATAAGGTCCATGCAATTCTTATTTTTCATCATTACGTGGTTTCTTCCTTTTCATGATGACCATGTTCCAGCCATATAACAATATGAGACCGCCAATATCCAATTTAGCAGCATTACTTATGAAGCTAATCTGAACATTCTGCAGATAAATTTGAATCGGATGTGCGGATGTGCCATGAAACACGGTGCCGTGAAACATTTTTGATATCCTGTCAATACGACCTAATCACTGCGTATGAATATGTGCGGTGGCTGGGGTTATTTGTTTTTGCATTTTAAAGCCATGTGTAGGTGTTGACGGGATAAATAGAATAGTAGGTTAGTGCCGTGAATGGGAAAACATATCTGGCGCGGCACGTAAACGGGATGTGCTCGGCAGAGCCTCGCCCATCCCGTTTCCTAAGCCTTGCCAGATATGTTTTCCCATTCACGACCTACTATTCTCTATGATCCTATTCCAATTTCTCTGCAGTATGTTCAGAGTAACTACGTACGTAATGCTCGTAAATTTGGTATTGGCGGACTCGTAGTGTTGACTGCTGGAAAACTAAAAAGGAAGAAACCGCAGTCGTATTGAGGAACAATACGATTTACCTCAAACCTCATTGGCGCCGCCATTACTCCAGACTCCGGACTAAATTCTAATGAAATCCCAAGACATAATCATCATATTTAAAGCAATAAATAAAAGAAACATAATGAAATGTCGTCTGTTATATTTAACTATGTATAGCCCAAATGTTTCTCGGCATGCAACTAGTTAATATGACAATGCTATTTTCTATTTCAGAAACTTGATACTCACTATGACGGTAAATATATTATATTTATTATAATCTTACGTCTGTCACTTAATTTAATTTACACAATCCGCTGCGCTAATGGGGCTATTGCTTATAAATCGTAACGGCCATAAAACATTTCTGTCTCAAAATATCGCAGATTGCTTTATAGTATTATGTATGTATATGGAAACCTGTGACGAAACCTGCGGGCCTATAACACAAATAAAATATCCATACGCACGACAACTTTTGGGTGGGGTAATGTGATTCTTTAATGGATATTGTGTTGCAGATCCGAGTCTTTCACACGTTAAAACGAATCGTATGCCCAATATGTTCGTACTTGTATGTAAATTGCGTCGCAATTTGATCAAACTCCATAAATAAAATTAAAAAGGCGACGAATATATTGTATTACAGTGGGGTCAGCGTGTAAGTGCACACACGAACGAACACGACAGGTTGGAACCAACCTGTCGTGTTCGTTCGTGTGTGCACTTACACGCTCACCCCATTGTATGCTGATACTGGCTAGATTACATGTATGTAGCATTATTTTAAGTAGTATTTTACGGCAATGCGCGGTAATATTAACATCAGTTATTGCATACGATTTTTGCATTCAGTACATTGTATAAATACTTATGTTTGAGTGTTGCCAATTTGTGTCGTTCCAGATAGCGTGTTTGTCCCGCCAACTTATGGGGCAGGTATGTTGAAAACTGAACAAAAAAATAGATGAGGCACTAGCTGTATATTAAATAAAATAGCATTTACAACACGCATAGCCAAGTACTGAGTTAACGAAACATACAAAACGTTCGCAAAAATTGTCAATTGTATTAATATTAAGCCACAGTTAGATCACGGTTCGTCCGCATGTAGGAGGAGATAATCCGCGAGCTTTAGCGAGTGGATTATCGATCGTGCATGCGGACAAACGTGATCTGACTATAATTCCAGCACAAAAATATTTACACAATTCCCTAACATTTGACTGGCCCGTAGCAAGTCTCTGTCCAAAATGTATATCCCAGTAAACTTCCACGCCGAACTACTTTCCGTAACCGTGAGGCGCAGTTAAAATAATTCTTAAGAAAACGGAAAATAAACACATGTTCTTGATGAATTTATTTCAAATTCTGGAATTGTAAGGAATGAATGGCCTTTTTGTGGAATTTATCGGGGATATAAACTTGGATAAGTCGCGGGAATACTGGACGAGGCCTTCCGGCCTTCGTCCAGTATTCCCGCGACCTTTCCAAGTTTATACCCCGATAAATTCCACAAAAAGGCAGTATTCCCGCGACTTTTCCAAGTTTATACCCCGATAAATTCCACAAAAAGGCCATTCATTCCTATAGTGTTTTCACATCATCATGTCCATACATCGCCCATGTGCTGTGTAATGTATCGAAGATGCGATAATATGCACTATCTATGGAAGCGCCCTGGTGCCCATGCTAAAATATTTGTATCTCATAATTAGGCTAATTATGACTGACTATCTCCTAATTAGGACTTAGTATCTCCTAATTAGGATTTACTATCTGGGGCAATGCTAAACAAAATTGTAAGTCCTAATTAGGAGATAATAACTCCTAATTAGGAGTTACTATATCCTAATTAGGAGTTATATCTCCTAATTAGGATGTACATATATTTTAGCATTGGCACCAGGACGCTTTCCATGTTACTGGGGCCGCAAACCGACTATTTTGGGGTTATTTCCTGGTGTACGTGCTGTCAAAGGTTGACCACCATATTTGATAATATAACCTTTTGCAACATAATCTAGCTGCAAAGCCTCTAGAATTTTCACGCAGAGTCTATAATAGAACCAGTTTCAAGACGGCCTTCATTTCCAGATAAACAGCTGCTTTCTTTGTTTTGTACACATGTTTGTCCCATATGGTGGGTGCTCCGCATGTTTTAATTCACATGCGTATAATATTCGTTTACAGCGCCATCACAACCAGCTAGGCCACGTAGGCTGTCTTTGAATGCTGTGACACCAGTAAGTATGTTTATAATTAATGTTGACTGTTGCAGTGTAATATATTTGACATTTACGAAACGAGACGGGTTATTTTATCTATACAGTTACTGACAATATGTTACTCTTAAGTTTCATGCTACAATTTGTACATTAACTCATTTCTTGAGGTTATGCCATTTTGATTGGTGTAAATCAAACATATTTTCTTTAAATGTGCTTAGACGTATATGTCGCGACCAGCATTTGAACGGTCTCATCGAGACGGTTCAAATGAGTGGTCGCAACATATATGTACTTTCATTGAGAAAGAACAAAATAAAAATAAAATATTTAAAAAAAAGTAGTACCCGTAAAGGTGTATTCCGCATGTAATAGGAGCCTATTATAATTTCACACATGAACACTCATGTATACACGATATGCAATTTATCAGTAACATGCACCATAAGCCTATCTTGGCTGGCTGATAAGAACTCATTATTGTGTTATCGTGTAACTAATAGTATTTTCGGGTTGCACTTTAATAAAAATAAAATATTCTATTATATTCTAAAATATTCTACTAGCACCGTGTATTAACATCATGGGCGGATTCAGGGGGGGGGGGGCGGGGCGGGCGGAGCCGGCGATCGCCCCCCCCCCCCCCCCCTAAAATTCGCCGAGTAAAGATTTTTTACAAGTTACAAGGCACGTTTCATGCGAAGTGCCATGTATTCCATGCATTTTTCGGTCGTTTTCTTATTGTTTCAAAATGTAAACGTTTTCAATCAAAAATCATGTCTAAACAATCTGTGACAGTGTCAATATTTGTGCTCCAAAATGCGCCAGAACGCAGGAAATGCGATGTAGATTTGCAAAATTGTCCGGGTGGGAATGCCCCCGGACCCCCCTAGCGCTATCTCGACTATTTTGCAATACTTGACTATATTATCGAACGAGCTTAGCTCGTTCGATACTATAGTCAAGTATTGCAAAATAGTTACGCCCCCCCTAACCCGAAATCCTGGATCCGCGCCTGAACATCATAATATATATGTATTGACGATGCATGAGAGACACGTAGGTACTCAGTACATCTACTATGGGTGACGCCGTGCTTATGAAATAAATATAATCTAATAATAAATTAAATCTAAACAAAACAGCATGCAACAAAATTAGATTCCTGCTTTTTAAGAGTTAAATATTCATGGAGTTCATTTTCTCTTTCAGCCTGGTACGGGTCCTTATCGACAAGGTACGTAATTGTGGTGTACATGTACATATACGCGGACTGGTACCATATTTATTTCAAGTCAATTTAAAATTGAAAAAGTGAAGGTGTAATTAAGGGAGCTAACTCCCTCTCGAATGAACGAAATTTAACGTTCTCAATGTTCGTTTCTACTCGGCGAAGGAGTGAAGAAACAAAATGCACATATCAAGACACCACACGATCCCAATCACAAACGCATCCAATTATAAGACAATTACAGTGGAACCTCTCTAAACCGGACACCCTGGGAGGCCCCCAGGGTGTCCGGTTTAGACAGGTTTCACTGTAAATCCGGCATATGACCATTCTGAAATACATTGACGTGCTTTGCTATCATGACAATACATTAAAATCTGAGATAAATGATCTAGAAACCCATCAAAAATGAGATCACGAATATTGTAGTGTTGTCCGGTTTAGAGAGGTTCCACTGTACATAGAAAGTACTATGTTATGTATTTTCCTCCTTCGGAACCTCTCTAAACCGGACACCATGTGGACCTCATTGTGTTTCATTTAGACGTGTTTCATTGTAATGTATTTCATTGTCATGTGTGTTCTTGAATGGAAATGACAAAAACTGTTTGTAGAATGCTTCATCTCAGTGGAACCTCTCTACACCCGACACCCTGGGGACCTCCCAGGGTGTCTGGTTTAGAGAGGTCCAACTGTACCATGTTTATCAAAGGCTATGACACGTGTAGGAATGTCGAGGCTCGCTTTTGGATTCCTACCGTTTCCGAACTGAACCTGTAGCCTATTTCACCAAAATTTCAAAGTATGCTTATCTAGCGAAGTGTACTTTGAGGGAGTAATCATTTATTTTTACCGAAATGCATTATTTCATATAGAGCTGACAACTTCATATATTTGATGATTACAAGTATGCAGAATTATTATACTGAAATTATTACATTGTCACAGCCGCAGCGGCTGTGACAATGTAATAAATTCAGTATAATAAGAAATAATAAATGTACTATTCTTAAATTGAACATTTCTCCCTCCAAGTGTACTTAGCAAGATACGTATACTTTGCAATTTTGATGACAAATGCTACTGATAAACGTGTTACCAAAATGTGTTCATTAAAAAGAACAGGTTTTGGAATACGGACTGACCGTGAAACCTTGTATCAGTCAGCATGTACATTCATGTACCTGACAAAATGAGACACTGGGGCCCGTTTCCCTAAACTTCGTAAGACTAAAATGTTCGTAAGTGCAAATTTAGGATCGTCTGTAAATTTAAATTGAAGTAAATGTCTATAAATGCATTAAATATACCTAGGTATCAGGAAGTGAATAAAAGAGAATACTTATAACAGGTATTAACTAAACATTCTTTAAAAGTACCAGTAAGTGAAACAAATCAAAAAAACTTTTTGACCTATGTACATGTATAAATAATAGAATACTTACAGTACAATAATAATCATTATTTGTGTTCACTTACTGATACTTTCATGTACATTTAATGCATTTATAGACCTCGGTTGGTTACTTGAACCTATGCCTTTCTGTTGTACGTAGGTGCCTCGCTAACAAGACCAACTCGTGTTTCAGCTGACAGCGGTATGCGGTCGTCGTTCGACACCACCGGCAGCAGCAATGACAGCATCGGGGTAAATATGAGACGATTCATGTGATTTCGCACCGAGAAAATGTGCGATATCTTAAAATTTACCATATTTTCCGCAAATCAATGTCCCTACTCCGAGCACATGCATACTCAATGTGTATGATCACGTGGTACTAACAACAACAACAAGTACTGAAACTTCCAGAATCCATCCGATTCAAAGTACGTATTATTTTATATTGTCCTTATTACGTAACGGATTTTGATCAAATATGGCGCATCAAACGCGTCTTGTTAAGTTGCATTTGGTGGTCTCTATACTTTGGCCCAAACTTCTGTCGTTGCGAAGAATCGATGTCCGTGTCGCAAAAACGACATAACTCTGTGCCGAACTCCATGGATCACCAAATGCAGCTCATGAAGACGCGTTTGCTGCGCCATATTTCATCAGAATCCGTTTCATATTAAGGAAAATATCAAATAATACTTACTTTGGAGTGGGCAAGATTTCAACACTTTCAGCCACTGTTGCATTCTGTCCACTTCGTCATCTTTTCGCGTCCAATGGTCAAAAAATGGCGTCAACGGATTATTTTCGATTTACGAAATGGTGCGAGGGTTTCCGAGTGCCACTGTTGTTGTTGTTATAACCACGTGATCATACACCTTGATACTGTAACAATGAACGCGTTTGCTGCAACAGATGATAATGGTATGCAATACGTCGCAATAACGATATGATATTGTTCACACGGCGTGTTCACATGGCGTAGATCTAGCATGCAAGTTGTAACCCACGTCATGATGCAATGTACAGTGGGGTCAGCGTGTAAGTGCACACACGAACGAACACGACAGGTTGGAACCAACCTGTCGTGTTCGTTCGTGTGTGCACTTACACGCTGACCCCACTGTAGCATGCCATGTTTCTATATCGTCGTTTGCTTTTATTGTTTATTAATCTGTCAGTTTCTTTTTCCGCTATTGTCGCGGGAGAATATCGGGAGTGGCTTGTCCATATCTCTGTGTATAATGAGCCCTGTATGGACATGAGGATGTGATGGCATACAGTGGGGTCAGCGTGTAAGTGCACACACGAACGAACACGAAAGGTTGGTTCCAACCTGTCGTGTTCGTTCGTGTGTGCACTTACACGCTGACCCCACTGTAGTTAGTTCATGGCCGTCCGAACCTCGATCTAACTATGAATTGTACATTTCAGTCGCGAGGAAGTGGTGAAAATATCCGACGGCCTCAGCGGGGTAGACTTCCATCGGTAAGTCACTATGGCAACCTGTCAGTTGGAAACTATGACAACATGTCAGTAACACGACAGTAAGAGTTTGTCAGTATTTTTTATTCGGAAAATATGATTTCACTTAACTCTTCCATCGCATCGGTTGAGAATGTTAACTCATTCAACGTTCAACCCCAAGGTGCATGAGCACGTGGTTACAACAACAACAACGTCGCCAAAGTAAGTATTATTTTATATTTTCCTTAATATGCAACGGATTTTGATGAAATGTGGCGCAGCAAACGCGTCTTCAAGAGCTGCATTTGGTGGTCCATGGAGTTCGGCACAGACTTTTGTCGTTTTTTCTAAGAATCGATTTCCGTGTCGGTAGACACGGAAATCGATTCTTCGCGAAAACGACAGACGTTTGGGCGAAAATACAAAGACCACCAAATGCAACTTAACAAGCCGCGTTTGGTGCGCCATATTTCAACAAAATCCATTACGTAATAAGGACAATATAAAACAATACGTACTTTGAATCAGATGGATTCTGGAAGTTTCAGTACTTGTTGTTGTTGTTAGTACCACGTGAGCATACACATTGAACCCTAGAGGCCATCAAGCAAACATTTGCAAACAAGCCGTCTCATCTGGATATACACTGTTTGTCAGTATTTTTTAGATATTTTAAAAATACACCTTACATTATTAATGGAATTGTACGGACATTATCAAATGTCTGATCTACAGTGAAACGTCTCTAAACCGGACACCCTGGGAGGTCCCCAGAGAGCTTTCACTGTAGATAAGACATTTGATCATTTTGAGCCATAGTTATGTGCTACGGGATCACGAACAGACATTAGCACCAGCGATACAAACTTATCAAAAATAGATAACAGGTGTTTTCTTTGTGTCCGGTTCCGCTGTATCAATATGAGATATTTACGTGTGAAAGGGCTGACGTATGGCCCTGACGTGTGTCCCTGACGTGTGTCACTCATATCAATTGCAGGACGCCACGACGAACTGTCTAACCGCGATGCTCAGTGACGGCATAGAATCACCGGACTTCAGAGACACATCACCGGATAGTAGACTGACAGCCCCTCCGCACTTAATGCACCCACATCCAGAACACGAGGCGATTGGGCCGCACTGGCAAACGACGAGACCGAACCATACCTACGACGACATAAACGATGTAAATGTTATACTAAATATAGAGCAAACACGCCAAGAAAAAGTGGTCCAGTATAACAAAAATAGTCTGGATGTTTTGAGGTCACAGACACCGTTTTCATGCAAGCTATGATCCATTACAGTAACCGTAAAATTATACTCGAGACAAATGTTGGAGGTTTCAGCATATTTGTAGGATTTAAAAGAAAACACTGAACATTTTGTTCACGTGATGTAAACATGGTTGCAGTGGCCAAATAATGTAAACAATATTGAGCGACATGGCGAAGTTGAATCTTTCTTTCTTATGAGTATGTGAACCTATTACTTCATTCATGCAGATCCAATGCATACATGCTGCATGTCATGTAGATAGAGAATACCAGGCTACTGTCTTTTGATATCAATTTTATCAGGCAATGCTAGGAAACGCGTAAGAATTCCGAGGCTTGCCGATGAATTTCTACCGTTTCCGAGCCGAGCCGGATAAACTTGATATCAAAAGACACTAGCCTGGTATTCTGTTTATCAGGTAACATTTTATGCTCGAAAATGACCAGATATGACGTCGTTATATATGGACAGAACGCGGACTTGTTTACATTGCGTCATTACATTGACGTCATTCGGTAACGTCACGTGACGTCATCCGACCACTGGAACGTCAATATTCACTTCATTTGATGGTATTCTGCTAAATTGCATGTACAGTGAAACCTCTCTACACCGGACACCCTGGGGGTCCCCAGTGTGTCCGGCTTAGAGAGATTTCACTGTAAATCAGGCATTTGATCATTCTGAGCCATAGATGTGTGCTATGCGATCACGAACAGACATTATCACCAGAGATAAATGACCAAGAAACTCATCCAAATAAGATCGCAGATGTTTTATTGGTGTCCGGTTTAGAGGGGTTCCCCTGTAAAACGAATTGGTGTGTTTTAACCTACAGGAAGAGGGTGATGTCCGCTATCGGCACAACAGTACCAGCGACCATTACAATGCGGCGTGGGATGGAGAGCAACAGACCCGGTTGTCAACGACGCAACGTAAAACGTCCACACATATGTAACAATGGTCAACGTAGCATGATGAAAATATGCAACTGCAATACAAATGGCGTCAAAGACGCGACGTAACACGTCCACGCGGATGTAGAATGGATGTCACACATCATTAATGTAGCATAGATTTTAGTGAAAATGTACAAATTTGATGCTATTCTCGTTATCGTAACGACCTAACACGTTCACGCGATAGCATGGACGTCATACATACGTCAATTCACGATTGTGAGTATGTGGCTGTGACTGAAGTATGGGTTTTGTGACCAATAGCACACGCATGTATTGCTTGTTAGAGGAGCGGTATGGGCGTTTCATTGATGGAATGGCGAACATTGTATATCCTGATCAGATTGTGCGGATGCACAATCTGATCTGGATCTACACTGGTTGCAGAACCAATAAGCCTCATTTCTGCAGTCACAGTCATCTATATCACACAAATGGCGTCACTGCAGTGACGTTACATGCTCACGCGGGTGTAACCGTCATTGGTAAGCGTATCATAGTGAATATGTACAAATTTCATACAAATGGCGTCAAGGTGACGACCTAACACATGCACGCGGATATTGGTTGGCCGCCATACATTGGTCAACGTAGCAGTGCAACTAGTCTATGTACTACAACTCTGATACAAATCTCGTCAATGCAGTCACGTAGCACGTTTCGTGAGATGTATCCTGGAAATCACAGACCGGTAAACGTAGCATTGTGGTATAGCAACGACTTCAAGTTCCCAAAGTTCTCATAATATGAGACAGGCGTCTGATTTTGTACCGCCAGATATCTGCGTAATTTCATGAAATATGTTTACAAAATTTGCAACGGTTTCCGTAAATGGCTTCAAGAGTTGAAAAATCTTCAGAGTACATGCGGAATTATATTGACTTTATATATATTGTATATTTTGTAAACGTATTTAATGAAATTACGCAGACGTCCGGAGGTACAAAATGACATGGCGTGTCTGAAATTACTCAGTATGTCAGAGGAGCTCATGTTAACACAAATGTAAATGCTTTGATTTAACGACGGCACTGGCTCGATGACCTTGCATGTCGGGATCGACTATTTAAGTCCCCGTCCGAAAGGACAGGCTAGCACGAAGTTGTATTGCCCAAGACACGCCGAATCAGCCAGGTCGAGGTGGGAATCGAACTCGGGGTCTCCTGATCCACAAGCTCATGTTAAACGTTGTACTAGGACTATATATACCGTCAGTATTATAATATGCGATCCGCCACGACAGAATGTGTTTTGTTGACTTTTTGGCCAGCATAGGCTGGTCAGCTACCACCACACTTGTTCAGCATCAATTTCCAAACACGATAGCGAATATAGTCGGTTAGGATGGTCACTAACTCACAAGCCCAGGTTTGCCAGGGCGGATTGTATACATGTATATCCATACAATGTAAATAGATAATATCATTAACCCTTTCAACCCTAAGGAACTGCAATGAACTGTGATATGCTAATGTTCCGACCAATCCAATGGTCACAAAATGATTTTCAGATTCGTCCATTTATGAAAAGGGGGTGTTTTTGTTGTAAGAAATATTAAAATTTCTTACAAAAAGTGAAGATCCTGATGAGACGGCTCGTTACGAGCCGGCTCATCTGGATCTGCACTTTTTGCATAAACCGATATAGCGGGTTTTCGGGTTCAAAGGGTTAAACCTTTCCGTATGCCGTAGGAACAATTTGCATTCAATACCCGTATACACATGCATGTGTCCTTGTTGTTCTCGAGTGATCACATGTCATGTGTGCATTTCCATGGGTTACCAACATATATATTCACTGTAGATTGTTGTTTTTTTTTCAGGAGAAGAATTTGTATTAAAGATGGGATCCCGCACATCATGATGTATTATAGGGGCTATATTTTTTTGGTTCATTATTTACAGATAATTCCAGCACAAAAATATTTACACAATTCCCTAACATTTGATTGGTCCGTAGCAAGTCTCTGTCCAGAATTTATATCTCAGTAAACTCAATGCCGAACTACTTTCCGTAACCGTGAGGCACAGTTAAAATAATTCTTAATAAATGGAAAATAAACACATTTTCTTGATGAATTTATTTCAAATGCTGGAATTATAAGGAATGAATGGCCTTTTGTGGAATTTATCGGGGATATAAACTTGGAAAAGTCGCGGTAATACTGGACGAGGCCTTCCGGCCTTCGTCCAGTATTCCCGCGACTTTTCCAAGTTTATACCCCAATAAATTCCACAAAAAGGCCATTCATTCCTTAATATACAAAGAGCGTTTAATTGTTATTACAGGGTACACATATTGGTACTATTTTGTATTATTTGTAGGACGGAAATCAATACTCTTGAGGTCAGGGAAGAAAAATATTAACAAAATATTAACAATATTCGATATTTATTCAAAGGAAGTCAATATTTATTTGTCTAATGCAATTTCTAGCGAGCAATAACTATACTTTATAAGATATCGACAGCAATCGTGTTTAAGTTGATACACATACTTCATTTAAATAATTGAAACTAATCACACTGTCTTCACATGCACATACACTGGTGATCACCACTACTAACAAGTTATTTAAATATTAGTTAATACTGTGTAAAATTTGATGTTAACAACTTGTGGAATAGTTGTATAATTAGATACACATTTAATTTCCGTAACAATATATATTTACACAATTTGAGGGGCCCAATCTTTAAGTATAAATGATATGATTATTTTAATCCCGTACAATGCATATGTGGAAGACTCGGATCTAAGACCCAATAAATGGCTCATTTGAAGAAGTTACCCCACCCATCCATTTCCTTACAATATACAGTATCGCATTTCAAGGTGGGCAAGAGCTTGGGAAAATGCAATAGACAGGCTTAGTTTCGGGCTCGCTCAAACACCACACGTTTCAAATGTTCTGCTGACTTACGCCTCTGGCAAATAATAAATGCCTTAGGTCCCCAAATATATTCACTTTAAACATCTGTGTTTAGTATCTTGTTAGTTACATATGTTTTACCTACCAACGTTACAGAGAAATATCTCTTTCTGAAAGAATCCCAACAACACATCGCCACCTGATTGGCTGTAGTATTTGTAATGCTCCAGTTTAGGTTTTCCCGTGACGTCATTATTGATCATTCTGGGAAAATAACAAAGGAAACCCGAAAGTAAAGTTCACGGAAGGTTATTTCGAAATGTTGGGACGCAAATCAAAGTAAACGCACATTTTAGATCATTAGACATTTATGGATTACCAGAGACATAAGTCAGCAGAAAAATCGAAATGTGTAGTGTTTGAGCGAGTTCGAAACTACGAAATTTTCCCAAGCTCTTTCCTGCCTTGAAAACGCCATAGTGTACCGAAATTGGTGGGTGGGGTAACGGTTTACAAATAAGCCATTTAGCAGGTCCTAGGTCCGAGTCTTCCACATATGGTACAATGTATACTGTAATGAATATTGTTTAAACTAGGAACCTTTTCATAGCAACTAAGGAGACGATGACTGAAGCAACAGTATCTTCCCTCCGTCGTCCGTAATTGTTCACCCCACAACTATATTAAAATAACGAGCCCAGCTCTGTAGTGTGGTTGTGACTGGAGAAATAAGGCTTATTTGTTTTGCGACCAGTGTAGTTCCAGATCAGACTGTGCATCCGCACAGTCTGATCAGGATCTGCACTGTTCGCTATTCCACCAAAGAATCATCCGGTATGCTTCTACGTAACTACATATACATGTATTAGGCAATATAGATCGTTATCAGGCCACATGAGTGTGCAACTTGATCAGGTGTTACACTGGTCACTGTGACATCCCATAAGTCCCATTTCTCCAGTCAAAACCACAAATTGCCTCGGAATTTATCCATGTGTCCATATGTAGGAAACTGTTACATACATGTATTTATATATTACCTCATTATGCCATGTAAATTGGATGAGTGTCATAAAATTGTACAATAAAATAATTATAAAACTGGATGCTGTTTATACAGTCTTCAAATGTTCTTCCCGATGGTGATCTAAAAAAATGCACATGCGAATACAATACAGAACACTCGCCCTTTCGAGATCCGCAACAGTCTCATCCCAAGCCAGTGCATCGATACAGTAATACAGAGAAACCTCTCTAAATCGGACACCCTGGGAGGTCCCCAAGGTGTCCGGTTTAGAGATGTTCCACTGTAAATCAGGTGTATGTCCATTCTTGCAATCATGAACATGCATTACTATCTGAGATGCGTTACCAAGAAACCTCTGAAAATGCGAGCACATATATTTTCTCGGTATCCGGTTTAGAGAGGTTCCACTGTATCAACAGTCGGCAAGATGACATACATCTACAGTACATCGGACCCAGTAGCCTATTTCATCAACATTGCAAAGTATACTTTAGTAGCAAAGTATACTTTGAGGGAGAAATTTTCAATTTTATGATAAATTTATTAATTTTTATTATACTGAATTATAAATTCAGTATAATAATTCTGCATACTTTTAATCATGAAATATATGCAGTTGTTAGTTCTATATGAAATAATGCATTTCAGGAAAAATAAATGATTACTCCCTCAAAGTATACTTTGCTAGTAAAGTATGCTTTGCAATGTTGGTGAAATCGGCTACAGGGAGCTTCGCCACACGGTTCACACACCAAACAGCCAAACCACATCAGCGATTTCTGATCAGGGCATACACTGTTCACTACTATAAATGGGGAACATTTGCATATGTGTACTGCCTGATGAAAAGATACATTGGTAAAAGAATTAAATGAGACGAGCTATGTGATTTTGTACATAAGAAGATGTGCGATTTTTTATGAAAGTGTCTTACAGATACTGATATTTTCTGCAAATGAAATCGAAAATTCACATAGCATATGCAAGATTATATTCCGTATATATATATTCCGCATATGCTCTGAACATTTCGTCAACTTTCGATGTCAGTTACGGGAAATATCGTAAATTTGTAAGTATTTTTCATGTGGTATCGCACATCTTTTTAGATACAAACTCACATGACTTGTCTCAAAAGTTGGTGTGACTGGAGCAATGGGGCTTATGGGTTTTGCGACCAGTGTAGATCCAGATCTGCCTGTGTATCCGCACAGTCTGATCAGGATCTGTACTGTTTCTAATGAGGACTACGTATCGTTATGAGGCCACACTAGTGTGTTATTTGATCAGGAGCTACAATGGTCACAAATCTCATAAGTCACATTTGTTACATGTACACATGAGCTCATTATTGTCGTGGCGGGTTAGTTGCGAAGGTAGCTCTACGGGAGTAGATTGCAAGAGTTACCGTTCGCAACTAGTGGCATATCACATATATGAGACGCGCCATGTGAACACGTGCGATTTTTCATGAAATATATTTATAGAAACTGTGATCTGTTCTGTAAATGACGTCGAATGATGACGAAATTTTCATATCAAATGCGGAAGTAAATTCCGCATTTGCTATGCAAATATCCTCAACTTTCGACATCATTTACGGAAACTATCGTACATTTTGTAAATAATTTTCATGAAATATCGCACACGAACTTCGGTACAAAATTACATGGCATATCTCATATTACTGAAGAAACAAAATTGCTACCCTGCTCCATACCTCTCGAGAGGCGTAGATAACGCATCGGAGACGAATTATTGTAGCTAATATTACTCCTGACCAAGTATTGAACGACAACACAATCCAGATAACAACCAGATACCGGAAACACGAGTGTTCGTGTTTCATGTATGTATTAACCTATTATTATGGGACTTAAGGCATCCGTGACCATCCGTGATCCGTGACTCACTGTCATCTAGCACAGTCCTGTAACCAGATAACTATCTATATTGCTTGTGAGAAGCCTCGCGGGTGTTTCATTGGCGAACAGTGCAGATCCTGATCAGGTTGTGCGGATGCACAGGCTGATCTGGATCTAAACTGGTCGCAAAACATATTTCTCCAGTCACAGCAACAAATGTGGACTCCATGGCGTATTAACTCACTAAGTGTTAGACAGTACACGGTTCATGAGTTACATCCCTTGACCGTAAAAACTCATTGGAGAGGATCAACATACGTACACAGTGTTTATAATGATGTAGAATAATATTTGACTGTATGTTCTATGACATTTGCTGAATATTCTGCACTTTCACACAACCTTTAAAGGAAGTGGGTCTTATATTTGTATAGAAAGTATGGAAGCGTCCTGGTGCTAATGCTAAAATATATGTATCTCTAATATACTAACTCATAATTAAATAGGTTATACTAAGTCAGAATTAGGAGATAGTAACTCCTAATTAGGAGATAGTAACTCCTAATTAGGACATATAATCTCCTAATTATACTAACTCCTCCTAATTAGGATATACTAAGTCCTAATTAGGAGATAGTATCACCTAATAAGGACTTAGTATCTCCTAATTAGACTTATTATTACTAAGTACACTTATATTCTGCTAATTAGGACTCAGTATCTCCTAATTAGGAGTTTATATATTTTAGCATTGGTACCAGAAGCTTCCATAGAAAGTGATAAAAAATATAAGGACAAATATTGTATTAATTGTAGATTTGTATCGCATGCAAACAATTATTGGATTTACATGTATTGAGCATAGGCTGCATATGCAGCCTATACTCAATAAATGTAAATTCAATAATTGTTTGTGTTGAAGGAAATTGCACCTGCATGTACAAATCGCCTGGGAAAAAAATGGGGCTGTCTTTAAACATGGTCATCATCCATGGAAAGTAACTAGCATTGAGAAAACTACTTTTGTGCAATTAAGTATTGATAATTTAACTTAGTGTCTTGAATATAAACATACCTGACAATACTAGTAACCTGAATTAATCATGGCTTCTGTAAAATATATATTTTGCATAATTGCTGTATTAACTCGTCCAATGATTAATCGTATTACTTTTACGGAATGGATCTCTTGTTGATGTGAGGACCTGTCACAAGGTCAGGTTAGTCAAGGCTGACTATATTTTTGCTGTAAATATTAATTTCGGATTTCGCCCCAGCCCGACCCCCCCCCCCTTCCCCAACCCCACCCCCCCCACCCCACCCCCCCCCCCCCCCCCCCCCCCCCCCCCCACCCCCCCACCCCCCCCCCCCCCCACCCCCCCCCCCCCCCCCCCCCCCCCCCCCCCCCCCCCCCCCCCCCCCCCCCCACTGTCCCCCCTAAATACCAATCGCCAAGCAGGTGAAATATGGTATTCGACCCCGTTAACCCGGTATAAAATTACCTTAGCTGTTGGCAGGCTGTTCAACGTCATTACGTAAGTATTAATTCATGCATGGCTAAAGTTTCCTAAATTGTGCTGCTATAGACTATAATTGCCATTCGTCTTGTAACATTATGCACTAATACACAATTCAAAATAAACATTAATGGTTTCCCTACCTATCCCGACCTCACGAACATCTGTCGCAAATATCATTTCATTTCTGCTCTGGCTTTTATTGATGATTTTGCCATACTAGTAACTATGTTACGTTATACGGTATTCAGCCATCATCAATTATGTAAGCAATTCCATCCCTAAACTGTTCCCAATTGTGGCTGTGACTGCAGAAATGGGGCTTATGGGATTTGCGACCAGTGGAGATCCAGATCACTAGCCTATTTCACCAACATTACAAAGTACAGTATACTTTTCTAGCAAAGTAAACTTTATGGGAGTAATCATTTATTAATCCTGAAATGCATTATTTCATATAAAACAAGAAATGCGTCTGTCGAACGCGGATGCCACCTGCAGCATATTTGAGAAACTGTGACAAATTGGTTAACCGAAAAGTGTGACGGACGGACAGACGGACAGACGGACAGACGGACGGACGTTCTAACGAATCGGTTTTATGTGACCATTTGTTCTTTAAAAAGGTGTCACATAAACGGAATAAGTGTCACATAAATAAATTATTCGTTAGTTTTTTCTATTAGTTATGTTACTAACCCTAACCTTTAACAAGTCCATCCCTATGTGACATAGTCACGTAACTGCCAATTCGTGTGCCCGGACAGACGGACAGACGGACGGTCCAAACACTATATGCCACTCGTTTCTTCGAAACCCGGTGGCATAATAACGACTACATATACTTGATGATTACAAGTATGCAGAATTATTATACTGAATTTATTACATTATCACAGCCAAAATGGCTGTGATAATGTAATAAATTCAGTGTAATAAATTAATAAATTTATCTTAAAATTGAAAAGTTCTCCCTTTAAGTATACTTTGCTAGAAAATTATACTTTGCAATGTTGGTGAAATAGGCTACATACTCTGATCAGGATCTGCACTGTTCGACATTCCATCACTAAAACACGTGGTATGCTTCTAACAAGCAATACGATTGTTATCAGGCTACATGAGTGTGCTATTTGATTATGGGCCACACTGGTCGCAAAACCCAATAGCCAATTTCTTTCCAGTGACAGACATCGATATCGATTCTAGACACAAGATATGATTCTGTGCTGGGTTCATAAATACGATGCAAATCAGTAACGTTGTATTCACTAATCTATTTCTGTCACTTTCCGGGCATATCCGAAACCCAGTGCCTTGCACAAACCCGGCGGTGCGTCATATTAAATACAGTGATTTCACTGTAAATCGGGCATTTGATCATTCTGAGCCACAGCTGTGTACTATGCGATCATGAACAGGCATTATTACGTGTGATAAATGACCAAGAAACTCATCAAAAATAAGATCACCGGTTTTTTCTTGGCGTCCGGTTTAGAGAGGTTCCACTGTAATTTCCATATTTCCTCTGGTCCATAACCCAAGGGGCATACGCATGAGGGTATAACAACAATGGCTGAAAGTGTTGAAAGCGCGCCCATTCCAAAGTAAGTATTATTTGATATTTTCCTTAATATGCAACGGATTTTGCTATGCAAACGCGTCTTCATGAGCTACATTTGGTGGTCCTGGGAGTTCGGCACATACTTATGGAGACACGGAAATCGATTCTTCGCGAAAACGACAGAAGTTTGGGCCAAAGTACCGAGACCGCCAACTTAACGAGACGCGTTTGGTGCGCCATATTTCATGAAAATCCGTTACATAATAAGGACAAAATAAAAGATTACGTACTTTGAATCGGAGGGCTTCTTGAAGTTTCCGTACTTGTTGTTGTTGTTGTTGTTGTAACTACGTGATCATACACCTTGTAACCTAGGTCACATTGATTGGTAATTGGTCTTGCTCTGATCAACAAAAAAACACATGCGGGCGAAACTACACGTGTATGTGCAGTATGATCTCGTTAAACATTGATCGTAAATACAAAAAAAAACACATTTCGTCAGATTCGGTGCAACCTCTATAAACCAGACACCATGTGAGATCCCCCAGGGTGTCTGCGTTAAAAAGGTTCCACTGTCCTTTGTGTATAAAAGCCGTCTGTTTGCTTTTCAATCGTGAACAGACTTATGTTTGTTTGTTTGTTTATTTGTGTTTAACGGCCTATCAACAGCTAAGGTCATGTAAGGCCGGGCAAACGGGTTTGATCCAGTTTTAACCTGCTGCATTGGGGGGAAAATCCCAAAATCAGAACGGAATATTTACATCGAGAACAAATATATTCAGCCCTGAAATTAGAATAAACTGACCGAGTGCCAGATCCATACCACACCGACGTCACCAGGGGCCCGTTTCACTAAACTTCGTACGACTAATATGTTCGTAAATGCAAAATTATGATAGTCTGTAAATTTCACATTAACAATGTTTACTTGTAAAAAATTATTGGATTTACATTTATTGAGCATAGGCTGCATATGCAGCCTATGCTCAATACATTTAAATCCACGAATTGAAATTTCCAGATGATTCTAAATTTGCACTTACGAACATTTTAGTCGTACGAAGTTTAGTGAAACGGGCCCCTGGTCCCTTCCCATAAAATAGGATTACGAATAATCGTAATACTCACAGAAGGGACAGACATTATGACATCTACGAGATATATGACAGTGAAACTCATGATCCTAAATCAAATCGAGATTGTCTTGGTGTCCGGTTGAGAGGTTTCACTGTATGCTGTTCCCATTCATCTGATTCCTGGCTGTGACTGGAGAAATGAGACTTATTGGATTTGTGACCAGTGTAGCTCCTGATTAAATAGCACACTCATATATCCTGATAATGATATACAATGTACATTGCTTGTTAGCAGCATGATTGTGGTCACTGACGGAATGCCGAACAGTGCAGATCCTGATCAGACTGTGCGGATGCACAGTCTGATCTGGATCTACACTGGTCGCAAAACCCATAAGCCGTATTTCTTCAGTCACAACCACAATTACCCCCGCACTGATGGTATATGGTGATAAAATACTACAATGAGAACTGGTATATAGTTACATGCAAGATTTATTTTAAAACCAACAATACACGAACATGTATTATATTATATTATATTATAAAATATATGTTCCAAGTATGCGTATAACCACAGGCATTCGGCGTGTTTTGGCTTTCATCGGTATAACTCTATACTCGAACAAGTGCATACATGAACATTATGTACATGTATCATAAAATATATGTTCCAAGTATGCGTATAACCACAGGCATTCGGCGTGTTTTGGCTTTCATCGGCATAACTCTATATATATGAACAAGGCTTCTAACTTCGGACACGACCTGGTATCATAACAAATTCCGCGATTTTATTAACGCTAATGTGAATATTTTGGCAGACAGTGCACATGTTCATTTGAGAATTATTGTTATCTTGCTAACATAGCATAGTTAGAACATAATTATGCAAAGAATATCGATTTACAGCTGCTTTTCCTAGGTCGGACATAACCTCGTATTATAAGTAGGGAATTGTACATTTGCATAATTATTGTACGGTAATAGTGTATCATGATGTTTATTACACTATATCAATACGCTGTCAAAGTCAATTTTATGCAACAAAACAACATACCAGGGGCGGATCAAGCATTTGGGGAACGGGGGGGGGGGGGGTGTTGTCTAGTTGCGAATGTAACTCTTGCAAACTACTCCCGTACCGTCCGTAGCTAGACATGTGCATCACCGGCCACTGCTCAAAGCACTTCTGATAGATGTACAGCTCTTCAGTTACAAACTTAAGAACAATCTAGACTGGTCGGAAAACCCATGAGCCCCGGTACGGGAGTAATTGCAAGAGTTACCGTTCGCAACTAGGGTGTTGTCCTATTTTCGAGCTCTTCGAAATGCACTTTCCTGTGTTAAATTCAGACTCCAACTGGTGGTAAACTGTGATCTGTGTAAACTCCCTGACTGAACGGGGGCAGGGGGGTTGCAACCCCGGAACCCCCCTCTAGATCCGCCCCTGCATACATGTATATAATTCCAGCACAAACATATTTACACAATTCCCTAACATGTGATTGGTCCGTAGCAAGTCTCTGTCCAAAATGTATATCCCAGTAAACTCCATGCCGAACTACTTTCCGTAACCGTGAGGCGCAGTTAAAATAATTATTAAGTAGACGGAAAATAAACACATTTTCTTGATGAATTTATTTCAAATGCTGGAATTATAAGGAATGAATGGCCTTTTTGTGGAATTTATCGGGGATATAAATTTGGAAAAGTCGCGGGAATACTGGACTCGTCCAGTATTCCCGCGACTTTTCCAAGTTTATACCCCGATAAATTCCACAAAAAGGCCATTCATTCCTATAATGAACATGTTGTAATAATACATAGCATACGCCGGCCACTCAACGGTCACTGAACGCACAGGCATCAGTGGCGGTATCCGTATATACGTGTCCAA
Organism: Conchocele bisecta; assembly: GCA_029237695.1. Classification (NCBI taxonomy): domain Eukaryota; kingdom Metazoa; phylum Mollusca; class Bivalvia; order Lucinida; family Thyasiridae; genus Conchocele; species Conchocele bisecta. Next base: position 62,844,205 of record CM055267.1, read on the forward strand.
TGAAAGAAACACAGGATAAGAGCAATGACTTTGTTCATCATTGGTAAACTTCGTCTATATATAAAATATGCTTATAAATAAAACGTGTTAAAAGAGTATTTATATGTATACAAATTAACTTAAAACGCAATAAATGTACGTCTGTTTCACTGAATAAAATACAAGACACCTCTTTATTATTTAACAGTGTTGAACGGCTTGTCAACAGCTACGGTCGTTTCAGACCGGGTCAATGGGGTCGAATCCCAGAGGTCACGTGTTGTGCATTACCCTTTACATGTTAAGTGTACATGTATATAATTCCCAAGTCTAAGTTCGTGCTGTGGACACGTTACGGTACACGCCACGTCATTGCCAGACCGTCTGAGTTTCAATTAAATATGTACACACAATAACATGCAACCCGAATAGTATGGCTGTCTCTCAGAACGAAGCGTACATTGCCCTGCGAAACAGCCATACACGTATGGAGGCCGCTTCACGAAACTTCGTACGACTAAAATGATCGTAAGTGCAAAATTAACAATGTTTTCTTGCAAACAATTTTTGGATTTACATTTATTGATCATAGGCTGCCTATGCTCAATAAATATAAATCCATCAATTGAAATTTCCAGACGATCCTAAAGTTGCACTTACGAACATTTTAGTCGTACGAAGTTTAGTGAAACGGGCCTTTGGTTAACCAATAGCAAACATGTCAATTGGACCCACACTGGTAAAACCCAGATAGTTGTATTTGACCACATGATTTACAGTGGGGTGAGCGTGTAAGTGCATACACGAACGAACACGACAGGTTGCTTCCAACCTGTCGTGTTTCTTCGTGTGTGCACTTACACGCTGACCCCACTGTATTTCATGCCTATACAAAAAATGTAAATATTTTTTCTGCGTTTTTTCTCATTTCGCATCAAATGTGTATGTTGTTACCGCTCAGTTGAACCGTCTCGGCGAGACGGTTCAACTGAGTGGTAACAACATACACTTTGGGTGGGTAGCGAACCAACCTGTCGTGTTCGTTCGTGTGTGCACTTACACGCTGACCCCACTGTATTTCATGTACAAAAATAAAATGTAAATATTTTTCTGCATTTTTTTCTCATTTCGCATCAAAAGTGTATGTTGTTACCACTCAGTTGAACCGTCTCGGCGAGACGGTTCAACTGAGTGGTAACAACATACACTTTGGGTGGGTAGTGAACCAACCTGTCGTGTTCGTTCGTGTGTGCACTTACACCTGACCCCACTGTAACTAGACTATGTCCGACTCCTGATTATTGGTTCGGCTAATTGGAACACATGTACGACATGTAGGATGATCAGATTACTTAGTCGACCCAATCGTTAGTCATTAACAAACACTGTATACCAAATCAGGCCAGCAACTACAGTATTAATTTAATACTCATGTACGGTTTCATCATATATAAGAAAATCACTCATTCGATTGTTACCTTGTGACTACGGAACACTTCACTTTTTTTTTTATCTTTTCTTGAATTTTCGAGATCTTTTCTTGAATTTTCCAGATCTTTTCTTGAAGTTCTTTTCTTGAATTTTCAAGATCTTTTCTTTAAAATTCAAGAAAAGATCTTGAAAATTCAAGAAAAGAACTTGAAAATTCAAGAAAACATATTGAATAAATGGAAATTAAAAAAAAGTGAAGTGGCCCTAATGGGCTTCCGTATGTGACTCATGGTTTACATGTACTTGTATCATTATTATTTGTTAAATATACGTGTACTTGTAGATAGATAGATGATCTCAGGGAAGATTGGCTAGGCCAACTGAGCTTCTATAAATAAAGACGATACATACTTACTTACATACTAGACCGTTATATTTCACCAAGACGTTGACTTGACAATGACTGACTGCGGATGATTCATTCGGCTTATTTGGCTAATCCGGGGGCCGTTTCACTAAACTTTTGTACGACTAAAATGTTCGTAAGTGCAAAATTATTTTAGTTATACAAGTTTTGTGAAACGGCCCTCAGAACACTACAGTCAAAAACACTGTAGACCCAATCACGCCACTATCTCTATATGTGTTAGAATTATTCCGTGTGTTTTTCAAATTAAATATGTGTGTACAGCAAATATTATATATTATTCGATACATTGAGGTGAGTGTCAGAGCTGCTGTGCATTGCAACTTGTACAAGTATGGTTAATGGGTGATCGTAGCTAGTTATTTCCCTTTGAATTTATTTATAGAAATCAGGTCCAACATGTATATATATGGCCTAATTGCTTGTAAAAAACGACTATCGTATGATTAGCCATTATAGTGTTTTCGACAAGTGTTGATCCAGATCATCCTACATATCTGCGCAATATGATGCGGACCTGTATTATTTGCCAGATTCATTATAGGAATGAATGGCCTTTTTGTGGAATTTATCGGGGTATAAACTTGGAAAAGCCACTTTCGCAATTGGCGATAAAAATAAACAATTGGCGATAAAAAATTACAATTTTCGAAAATTGTAATTTTTTATCGCCAATTGTTTATTTGTATCCTATTGGTTGTTATAGGAATGAATGGGCTTTTTGTGGAATTTATCAGGGTATAAACTTGGAAAAGTCGCGGGAATACTGGACGAAGGCCGGAATGCCTCGTCCAGTATTCCCGCGACTTTTTCAAAGTTTATATCCCCGATAAATTCCACAAAAAGGCCATTCATTCCTTATAATTCCAGCATTTGAAATAAATTCATCAAGAAAATGTGTTTATTTTCCGTTTTCTTAAGAATTATTTTAACTGCGCCTGACGGTTACGGAAAGTAGTTCGGCATGGAGTTTACTGGGATATAAATTTTGGACGGAGACTTGCAACGGACCAAGTTATCCAGTAAGAATTAAACGCTAAAATAAACAAAAGGACCGGATCTCAATAACTAGATTTGCAAAGGGAAATAACTAGCTACGATCCCCCATTGGCTCCTACAGGAAAATATTGATCTAAATTTTTATTTTGAATTTCACTTCTACAAACCAATTTCGGGTAAGTTGACCAAAGCAGAAATGAACAACACACGTATAGAAAAAATTCAAATATATGTCAAACACATGAAGTTGTCAGTAGTCTCAGGGGTCCGAAGTTGTGCTGGGAAAAGTGTACTGGGTCCGAATCGGTGGGCGTCTTAGTCGGTGGGCATCATAGTGTACTGGGTCCGAATCGGTGGGCGTCTTAGTCGGTGGGCATCATCTTAAGATGCCCACCGATTCGGACCCAGTACACTTTTCCCAGCTAAGATGCCCACCGACTAAGACGCCCACCGATTCGGACCCAGTACACTTTTCCCAGCACAACTTCGGACCCCTGTATAAGATGCCCACCGACTAAGACGCCCACCGATTCGGACCCAGTACACTTTTCCCAGCACAACTTCGGACCCCTGTGTCAGTAGTGGCTGTGTGTATCCTGATTGAGTTACAATGTGGCCCAAGAGACAATGCTAGCAAGTTTACTCATATCAACATGTCGCGCGATACTTATATACCAGTGGGTGTGTCAATGTCCACATCGCTGTTAAATTATCTACATTGTATAATTATGTAAAACAGATAGTAAAATATATTTACAACGAACTACATGTACAGCTGACTAGTGAAACTACTGTCATAAAGTTGAAAATTCACTAAGTTGAGCTGCAAAAAGTTTGCTTTTTGCAGCTTAAATAAGTGCATTTTTAAATTTGTTATATATTTTTATCATTTGTTCCCTATTTAGTAATGAAAAAATCAATAAGTAATTTGTAAAAGTCTTCACACAACTGTGTGACCATGTATAATACATAGGGCATGCAGTATGTACCAGTAAATATGAAGTCATTACAATGTCCATTTACTTCTTTAACATACCACAGCAATTTAATAATTTAACAAGAGCTGTAGGAGAAAAGCATAGCTCGACTACGAGGGTTGTCAATGTACACATAGCTTGACAAACAAGGTGGCCGTGACCTGCATAAAAACCTTAACCAAGGTTGACTAAAAACCTTAAACAAGGGAAAGTAAGTAAGTAATTCAAGGTTAAATGTAGGTGAATGTCAGATATAGGTCAGGGGTTATTGATGTACATCACTAGGAGATGAAGTGTTCCAAGTATGGTTGCTGTAAGCCCAGGAGTATTCCATATACAAGCTTGACTAAAAACCTTAACCAAGGGGAAATAACTAAGTAATCCAAGGATACAAGTAGGTCAATGTCAAATATAGGTCAGGGATTATTGATGTACATCACTAGGAGATGAAGTTGTCCAAGTATGGTTGCTGTAGGTCCAGGAGTATTCCATATACAAGCTTGACTATAAACATTAACCAAGTTTGAGTACAAACCTTAACCAAGGGGAAATAAGTAAGTAATTCAAGGTTAAATGTAGGTGAAGGTAAAATATAGGTCAGGGGTTATTGATGTACATCCCTATGAGAATAAGTTATCCAAGTATGGTGTCTGTATGCACAATAGTATTCCATCTACAAGCTTGAGTAAAAACCTTAACCAAGGTTCACTAAAAACCTTAACCAAGGGGAATTAACTAAGTAATTAAAGGTCAAATGTAGGTCAAGGTGAAATATAGGTCAGGGTTTGTTGATGTACATCATTAGGAGATGAAGTTGTCGAAGTATGGTTGGTGTAGGGCCAGGAGTATTCCATCTACAAGCTTGACTAAAAACCTTAACCAAGGGGAATTAAGTAAGTAATTCAGGAGGAAATGTAGGTCACGGTCAAATATAGATCAGGGGTTATTGATGTACATCCCTATGAGAAAAGGTTGTCCAAGTATGGTATCTGTATGCACACTAGTATTCCATGTACAAGCTTGACTAAAAACCATAACCAAGGTTGACTAAAAACCTGAACCAAGGGGAATTAACTAAGTAAGTGAAGAGGAAATGTAGGTCAAGGTGAAATATAGATCAGGGGTTGTTGATGTACATCATTAGGAGATGAAGTTGTCCAAGTATGGTGGGTGTAGGGCCAGTACTATTCCATATACAAGCTTGACTAAAAACCGTAACCAAGGGGAATTAACTAAGTATTTCAAGAGGAAATGTAGGTCAAGGTCAAATATAGATCAGGGGTTATTGATGTACATCCCTATGAGAAAAGGTTGTCCAAGTATGGTGTCTGTATGCACAATAGTAATAGTATTCCATGTACAAGCTTGACTAAAAACCTTAACCAAGGTTGACTAAAAACCTTAACCAAGGGGAATTAACCAAGTAATTCAAGAGGAAATGTAGGTCAAGGTCAAATATAGATCAGGGGTTATTGATGTACATCACTAGGAGATGAAGTTGTCCAAGTATGGTGGGTGTAGGGCCAGTAGTATTCCATATACAAGCTTGACTAAAAACCTTAACCAAGGTTGAGTAAAAACCTTAACCAAGGGGAATTAACTAAGTAATTCAAGAGGAAATGTAGGTCAAGGTCAAATATAGATCAGGGGTTATTGATGTACATCACTAGGAGATGAAGTTGCCCAAGTATGGTGGGTGTAGGGCCAGTAGTATTCCATATACAAGGTTGACTAATAACCGTAACCAAGGCGTGACGGTGACGCCGACGCCGATGCCGGGGTGACAACATAAGCTCTACTTATTCTTCGAATAGTCGAGCTAAAAATAAATTTATTTTAAGAAAGCTTTTAATTTTAAATTGTTTTTATTATACAGTGTTGCGCATGGAAACGTCCTGTTGCCAATGCTAAACTATGGTTTATCTTCTAATTAGAAGTATCTCCTAATTATGACTTAGTATCTCCTAATTATGACTTAGTATCTCCTAATTAGGATATTATCTCCTAATTAGGAGTTACTAACTGTGTCAATGATAAAACAAGTTGTATCTCCTAATTAGGATACTAACTCCTAATTAGGAGATAGTAAGTCCTAATTATGATAATAACTCCTAATTAGGATATAGTAAGTCCTAATTATGATAATAACTCCTAATTAGGAGATAGTAAGTCCTAATTATGATAATAACTCCTAATTAGGAGATAGTAAGTCCTAATTATGAGATACTAACTCCTAATTAGGAGATACTACGTAGTATTTAGGAGATACTGAGTCCTATTTAGGAGATACTAAGTCCCAATTAATAGACGGCTTTTATAGAAATAATATACCATGTTTTCTGTATACATACACATGGTATAGATACAATACTAAATATGATATCATCAACAGACACTGATCAATTGAACAAGTAATGTATACTAAACGAATACAGAGCTCCAGATAAGATGCGTATTGTCGTATTTTATGCAATTATTTTAGCATAATACCATTGATTATCAAAAGCGAGAGTACAAAATACGCACATCAATGTGAAAATACGCATTGATTTTCTAATTGAGTAGTGAAACTAGTGTCATAAAGTTCAAAATTCACTTTTAAGTTGTGCAGCTCAAATAAGTGCATTTTTAAATTTGACATATTTTTATCATTTGTTCCCTATTTAGTAATGAAGAAAAAAAAATTAATTTGTAAAAGTAAAATACGCAATGATTTTGAAATCAGAGGGTATAGTACGCTTTAGACACAAAGCTTATCTGAAGCACTGCGAATATAGCACATAGTTATGCTCAGAAGAGCACACACAGATCATAATACAGTAGTACCACCTGATACACACAAATGCACTTTAAAGACAATACTCTCCGACGATTCGTCCGAACATTGTGATGTATCCGACTATACATCATGTACTAGCATATATATTTAATCATTTGATTCATTGGTGTTTAACAACCTACCAACAGCTAATACCATTTAAAGTTGGATCTCGCATATAACCTGCTGCATTGGGGAGCAAATATCAAAATTAGAACGGAATATTTACATTGAAATAAATATATATTCAGCCCTGAAATAAGAATAACGCGATCTCGTGCTAGGTCCATACTACACCAAAGTTCCTTTGAAAGTACTAGGAATATGTACAATCGTAGTATGTACAAGGGGTATAACCACATTAAACCCTCACAAACAAGAATGCCAAAGACGTACCTGAGGGTCAAACCAGGTCTCCGCTGGGATTCCGGTAAGGATGAATCACAATCGTTAAATTACCCATTGCATGATCCCACCTGCCACCAAGTCCATTCCTACTGCTAATGTTCGTTCTCCATAGCATAACTGGACGACAAAATGGTATCGTGACGAGAATATACACAGAACAGACGGCGCTGCGATTCCACACAAATTGATCATGGTGATACATTTGTAGAGTTGAACCATACGACGTGAATCAGTAGCCGATTTCATCAAAATTGCAAAGTATACATGTACTTTTCTAGCAAAGTATACTTTGAGGGAGTAATCATTTATTTTTCCTGAAATGCATTATTTCAAATAGAACTAACAAATGCATGTATTTCATGATTAAAAGTATGCATAATTTTTTACTGAATTTATTACATTATCACAGCCATAATGGCTGTGATAATATAATAAATTCAGTATAATAAAAATTAATAAATTTATCCTAAAATTGAAAATTTCTCCCTCAAAGTATACTTTGCTAGAAAAGTATGCTTTGCAATGTTTGTGTCAGTTGCATGTACCAATTATGGGGCTTAGCTGGTCACAAATGTTACGATCCATAATTTGGCAGTTCACCCTTACAATGCAGAATTAAAATTTGTCGTCTGCTGTTTATTTTATATTTTCCTTTTTTTCTCATGAAAAACATAGCTTGACATCACTTTAGAATCATTTCCAATGGAAATGATTCTAAAATGCTGCCAAACCATGTTTCTATTAAGAAAAGAGACAAAATATGAAACAGCAACAGACGACAATTTTCTGTTCCAGTATTGAAAGGGTTCATGTCAAACTATGGTTACAACATGTTCATCCATAATTCAGTCCATATATAGAGAATAGTAGGTTAGTGTCGTGAATGGGAAAAAATATCCGGCAAGGCCCAAGAATTTCTTTATTTCTCATCAGAAGTATATGTTGTGACCACTCATTTGAACCGTCTCGCCGAGACGGTTCAAATGAGTGGTCACAACATATACTTTGGTTCAGAAATAAGGAAAATAGATAGAGAATAGCAGGTTAGTGTCGTGAATGGGAAAACATATCTGGCAAGGCTTAGGAAACGGTATGGGCAAGGCTCTGTCGAGCACATCCCGTTTCCGTGCCGCGCCGGATATGTTTTCCCATGCACGGCACTAACCTACTATTCTATTTATCCCGTCAATACCTACAAATGGCTTTAAAATGCAAAAAAAATAACCACAGCAACCGCACATATTCATACGCAGTGATTAGGTCGTATTGACAGGATATCAAAAATGTTTCACGGTACATACGCACTGTGTTGACGGGATAAACGTATATATACGCCTGTCCTGGAATAGGAACAGAATGGTTCCATTTGAAGGGGATTCTAGTCTTCTTCAAACTCAGGTAACTTTTGAAAGCATCACGGATGGCAGACATTGAGACTATGAAGATGTGCGATCTCTCATGAAACATATTTACAACAGGGCTCCAGATAAGGAATTAGTAATTGACTATTGTCACTCCATCATTTCTGAAACAATTGGGTATTTCAAAAGTTTACTTGGGTAAAATAAAATTACACTATCAGCAGACAGCAATTTTGAATAGTTTGCTTCTAAATGAAAACGTGTCTTGGCATTTCATTAGAATTTTTTTCTCCTTGGAGACAATTCTCATGAAATACCAAGATTTGTTTTCATGGAAAAATAAGAAAAACATGCTATATTTGTGGAAAACATGCTATATTTGTGGTCGGTTTATTGTTTTCTGCACACTCAGGTACCACAATGTGTTATTGCTTTTCGATACTCACTATTTCAATTGGGTTTTTGTCAATTTTAATTGGGTATTTAAGCAAATATGCAGCTTATCTGGAGCTCTGTTTACAACTTTTATTATATTTTCCGTAAATTAAACTTCCATTATTGATTTTAACATAATTTACTTTTATTTTCTGGCTGCATTGCTAAATGATGTCGCACGTTGATGAAATGTTCAAAGACAGCAGAATTATATTACAGTACATGCATTTGCTCTGAATATGTCGTTAACTTTTGACACGATTTTCTGAAAATATTTCTGCAAGTACTCTTCATGAACAATCGCACATCTTCTTAGGTACATGTACAGGTTTTGTTTTTTATTGGTGTTTAACGGCCTATCAACAGATAATGGCATTTAAGGCCAGGCCAACGGGTTCGATCCCGGTTTTAATCTGCTGCATTGGGGGGTGGGTCCCAAAATCAGAACAGATTATTTACATCGAGAAAAAATATATTCAGCCCACAAAGTAGAATAACATAACATGGTGTCAGGTCCACAGCACACCAGTCACTTGGCCTTTTCCCCTAAGAGTAATAGGATTAGGTATAATCATATTTCTCATATAAGGGGTGTATGTACATGTACAGAATCACATGGTTTGTCTCGTATATATTCAGACCGTGAACAGAATATACAGTGGAACCTCTCTAAACCGGACACCCTGTGAAGTCCCCAGGGTGTCCGGTTCAGAGATGTTTCACTGTAGATCATGCATATGACCACACCAATATACTTGTTTGTGTTTTGCGATATCAGACAGACATCACCATCGGAGTTAAATGACAAGTAAACGCATCAAAATTACCAACACTTGAGTCTAATTGGTGTTCGGTTTAGAGAGGTTCCATTGTAGTTCAGCGATGATCCATTGTTTATAAAACCATGACGCATTGGTATGACGCATGTTGTCCAAGCATATTGTTTATATTGCACAATAAAACTAGTAATTGAAAACATATTCATGTACATGTAATATAATCGAACTTCGGTAATGTGTATGAAACCATTATCCAATGGCAATCAGCACTGTATCGCCACACTCAACCATTGAACGTTAAATGAAATTCGTTGTTCGGCGAATCTTTGGCACTTAAGACACGTTTCATAATCCGCTTGACTGCCCCTACATGTAACCCTTTCAATCCCAGGTGCCATAACTTCAACATGTGCAAAAGCTGTAGATCCTGATGAGCCAGATCTGCAGCATTTGTCAGTATCGTTCAATCATAAAAATATCACGTATATAGAGAATAGTAGGTTAGTGTCGTGAATGGGAAAAAATATCTGGCAAGGCTCAGGAAACGGGATGGGCGAGGCTCTGCCGAGCACATCCCGTTTCCGTGCCGCGCCAGATATTTTTTCCCATTCACGACACTAACCTACTATTCTATTTATCCCGTCAACACCAACAACTGGCTGTAAAATGCAAAAAATAGTATTGACTGGATATCAAAAATGTTTCACGGCACATACGCACTGCGTTGACGGGATAAATGTCCTTATTGACATAGTCCAGCACATAGCTTCGAGAAAGACGATGTTGTATATGTCAGGGTGAAAGGGTTAACCCTTACTACGCTGAATTAAATGTTGTCGTCTGCTGGAAATGTTTTATTTTCAATATTTCTCGACAAAAACCTGGTTTTGACAGCACATGAGAATCGTCTCCAGTGGAGACGATTCTCGTGTGCTGTCAAAACCAGTGTTTTGTTAAGAATTAAAGCAAAAATGAAAAACAGCAGACGGCAATTTTCGTCAACAGCGTAGGAAGGGTTAATACTGGTTTCGCAATCAGCTCGATGTCACGCTGCTACCAACGTTTCACACCACCGTGACCATCTGAGCGACGTGAAGTCTTTCTGTGCTTTCTGTCCTCTGTACCGTATCGCAACTCCCGGACGAACTACCTTTGCTTAGTCTCTTCTCGCTGACTTTCACCGACTCCCTCCTTATGTCCGTCACGCTAGCACTTATCAACGGCTTGTCCTGTTTCTCTGTGAATATATTCGCCATGCTGTTCGACTTGTTCTTCACGATTGGCGCGCCGATTTTCATGTCCGACCACACAGGCTTCTGTGGTTCTGACGTCACCGTTTCACGTGTAGCGGAATCTGTGGCGTCATGGCGCTCGACAGCGTCGTACGGTAGCGACTCGGCGGTGGGCGCCCATTTCAGGAACGCCTTGCAGCCCCAGCCACACACTCCTGTCAGTCTCTCCCAACCGTACATCTTCGTCTCCTGGAAAACATAGGAGGGTGCGTGTTTTATAACATACATGTTAAAAATAACACGTTGAATAAAGCTATGGAATACAACTGTGGGATTTGTCCGCGTAAGAATCTCAAAAGTAGACCAAAAATGATTAAATGTAATTTGTTTGAACGCATTTTAATAAACCAAAAGTCCCATAGAAGATGAGAAGATAGTATTTTTCAAAGATTAAAACATTTGTTGTTTCCATACAGCATGACAAATCGTGATATTTTCCGTTGGTATGACGTAATAACGCCGCGTACATTTAAAGGTACATGCCCACTCAGTAGGCACAAACTGTTCTTTATAGGAATTAATTATGTGCATAATTGTGTCACTATTCCACCAGTTCTAAAAAATTCGAATGCCCGCTATACAGATATAATCATTTAGCAATACATTTGTATTTATTTTACTGATAGTGACGCGCGGTGGTATCAGGCTATTTTCATATGCAAATGAGGCATGTTTAAATGCGTCACCTGAAAAAATAATATTGTCGACAGATTATAAAGTATGATCATTGCACACCAAAAAATAAATACAGCCAATAAATAGTGATGTCCGTTAACATTTTAATGAAACACGGTTATCACCCCTGATATCAGTGTGGAAATTTGCGTCGGATATAAAATGTATAATTATGCCAATGACTACGTGGGGTAATGGTGAATGAATGTTTATCTTTCACGGTCTGACATACAGGCATCGTACGATAGGAGAATGAACTAGCTAGGTTAAATAAACCGCCTCATCGCTTCCTTCCTTTAATGCACACATTTCAACTGTATCGCATGTACAGTGGGGTCAGCGTGTAAGTGCACACACGAACGAACACGACAGCCCTTGTCGTGTTCGTTCGTGTGTGCACTTACACGCTGAACCCACTGTATTAGTAAATTCCGAAACAGTCATTGGCCTGGCACTTTTTGGGCTCAAATGCTCCTACCCTTAAATACAAGCTAAACAACATATTTGTGACTTGGTAAATGGTATATACTTATGGGATTTGTGACCAGGGTATCTCTGATCAAATCGCACTTTCATGTACCACGATAGCGATCTAAATTGCATGTTAGAAGCATGACGGGTGTGGCGAAATGGGGAATGGCGAAAAGTGCAGATCCTGATCAGACTGTAAGGAATTTGAAGCGTAACATTGTGCAATGCACACCTTAGTTTTGAAACCAATCAATGTCTTGATACATGTAACAGAAGTAACAGTTTCGCTACCATGCACCTTCGGGACCAGTGGTTTCGCGTTATTCGCAATACCTAAAACAAAAACACCCATATTCGCTACATGTATAAGTATATATCGACATTACGACTGCATAATGAACTTACTTCCATATTTATCTCCATGTTGAATATTTCCGAAATAAACCACAACACTTCTGAACTGACAAACGTTTTAATATGTGTATATGAACACTCAACCTCTGCCAGTACACCGAATGTGATGAGCTTCTGCTATCCCGACCCGTCTTAATCAAGTCAATGGAATCTTCGATTATTATGCAAATTAGATCAGGCGTATAATTAGCCCTTGGAGAACCAATTAGGATAATCTGACAAAACAAGGTTTGTTGTTATTGCGACCAGTTTAGACCCAGACCAGACTGCGCAGTCTGGTCCGGGTCTAAAGTCGTCGGTATTCACCCAACGCATACTCATTAAATATGTAGAAAATAATAGCGCGTTGTATACGTGTTGTTTCGGATCAGGGTATACGCTGGTGAAACAATAAATAAGCCCGGTTTTGTCAGATCGCGGCCCAATTAGCTGCTGGCACATCGACACTTCTCAATCATAATTAGTTATTTGGCAGCGGCTGGGCTTGGGTATACGGGGAATGGTGTCAACGGCACAAACAACAAATTAGACATTTGTTAGGATGAGTGTGACAACCGGCAAACAGGCCGAGTAGGTTCGGTATCAAACTGTGACAATCAAGTTAGAGATGGGTGTGACAACTTAGGTACATGGCCGATTTGTGTGGCGTGTAACAACTATTTACTCCATATTACGCCGAATCTTATTACGAGTAAATAGTTCATGAATAATTCACATTGTAAGTGTAAATATTTGATTTCTAATACTGATACCAATTGTATGTACATATATCACGTGTCCTTCAAAAAATAATACATTTGTTAAAACGAGCGATAGTAGCGCCTATCGGCTGATTACATACTTGTATAATTTATCCCGTCAACACAGTGCGTATGTGCCGTGAAACACGGTGTCGTGAAACATTTTTGATATCCAGTCAATACAATTTTTGTATTTTACAGCCATTTGTTGGTGTTGACGGGATAAATAGAATAGTAGGTTAGTGCCGTGAATGGGAAAAAATATCTGGCGCGGCACGGAAACGGGATGTGCTCGGCAGAGCCTCGCCCATCCCGTTTCCCGAGCCTTGACAGATATTTTTCCCATTCACGGCACTAACCTACTATTCTCTATATATAAATAGCATATACATACATGTATCGTATACATGTACATGGGGCTCCGGTTTTATGCATCCCCACAAATAATTCAGAATGCACTTGGCCGCAGTCCTGGCTGTAGGTACGATATTATATTGATTGATGTTTTACAATCGGACACTGAATTTGCAATAGAAACTGACAGCACCATTACTAGGTACTAGGACCTAGGTATGAATGAATCCCAGAATCACGTGGACCCAGGTATGAATGAATCCCGGAATCACGTGGACTCAGGTATGAATGAATCCCGGAATCACGTGGACCCAGGTATGAATGAATCCCAGAATCACGTGGACCCAGGTATGAATGAATCCCGGAATCACATGGACCCAGGTATGAATGAATCCCATAATCACATGGACCCAGGTATGAATGAATCCCGGAATCACGTGGACCCAGGTATGAATGAATCCCGGAATCACGTGGACCCAGGTATGGATGAATCCCAGAATCACGTGGATCCAGGTATGGATGAATCCCGGAATCACGTGGACCCAGGTATGAATGAATCCCAGAATCACGTGGACCCAGGTATGGATGAATCCCGGAATCACGTGGACCCGGGTATGAATGAATCCCAGAATCACATGGACCCAGGTATGGATGAATCCCGGAATCACGTGGACCCAGGTATGAATGAATCCCGGAATCACGTGGACCCAGGTATGAATGAATCCCAGAATCACGTGGACCCAGGTATGAATGAATCCCGGAATCACGTGGACCCAGGTATGAATGAATCCCGGAATCACATGGACCCAGGTATGAATGAATCCCAGAATCACATGGTCCCAGGTATGAATGAATCCCGGAATCACATGGACCCAGGTATGAATGAATCCCAGAATCACATGGACCCAGGTATGAATGAATCCCAGAATCACGTGGACCCAGGTATGAATGAATCCCGGAATCACGTGGATCCAGGTATGAATGAATCCCAGAATCACATGGACCCAGGTATGAATGAATCCCGGAATCACGTGGACCCAGGTATGAATGAATCCCAGAATCACGTGGACCCAGGTATGGATGAATCCCAGAATCACGTGGACCCAGGTCCTTCAAAAAATAATACATTTGTTAAAACGAGCGATAGTAGCGCCTATCGGCTGATTACATACTTGTATAATTTATCCCGTCAACACAGTGCGTATGTGCCGTGAAACACGGTGTCGTGAAACATTTTTGATATCCAGTCAATACAATTTTTGTATTTTACAGCCATTTGTTGGTGTTGACGGGATAAATAGAATAGTAGGTTAGTGCCGTGAATGGGAAAAAATATCTGGCGCGGCACGGAAACGGGATGTGCTCGGCAGAGCCTCGCCCATCCCGTTTCCCGAGCCTTGACAGACATTTTTTCCCATTCACGGCACTAACCTACTATTCTCTATATATAAATAGCATATACATACATGTATCGTATACATGTACATGGGGCTCCGGTTTTATGCATCCCCACAAATAATTCAGAATGCACTTGGCCGCAGTCCTGGCTGTAGGTACGATATTATATTGATTGATGTTTTACAATCGGACACTGAATTTGCAATAGAAACTGACAGCACCATTACTAGGTACTAGGACCTAGGTATGAATGAATCCAGAATCCCAGAATCGTGGACGTGGACCCAGGTATGAATGAATCCCGGAATCACGTGGACTCAGGTATGAATGAATCCCGGAATCACGTGGACCCAGGTATGAATGAATCCCAGAATCACGTGGACCCAGGTATGAATGAATCCCGGAATCACATGGACCCAGGTATGAATGAATCCCATAATCACATGGACCCAGGTATGAATGAATCCCGGAATCACGTGGACCCAGGTATGAATGAATCCCGGAATCACGTGGACCCAGGTATGGATGAATCCCAGAATCACGTGGATCCAGGTATGGATGAATCCCGGAATCACGTGGACCCAGGTATGAATGAATCCCAGAATCACGTGGACCCAGGTATGGATGAATCCCGGAATCACGTGGACCCGGGTATGAATGAATCCCAGAATCACATGGACCCAGGTATGGATGAATCCCGGAATCACGTGGACCCAGGTATGAATGAATCCCGGAATCACGTGGACCCAGGTATGAATGAATCCCAGAATCACGTGGACCCAGGTATGAATGAATCCCGGAATCACGTGGACCCAGGTATGAATGAATCCCGGAATCACATGGACCCAGGTATGAATGAATCCCAGAATCACATGGTCCCAGGTATGAATGAATCCCGGAATCACATGGACCAGGTATGAATGAATCCCAGAATCACATGGACCCAGGTATGAATGAATCCCAGAATCACGTGGACCCAGGTATGAATGAATCCCGGAATCACGTGGATCCAGGTATGAATGAATCCCAGAATCACATGGACCCAGGTATGAATGAATCCCGGAATCACGTGGACCCAGGTATGAATGAATCCCGGAATCACGTGGACCCAGGTATGAATGAATCCCAGAATCACGTGGACCCAGGTATGGATGAATCCCAGAATCACGTGGACCCAGGTATGGATGAATCCCGGAATCACGTGGACCCAGGTATGAATGAATCCCAGAATCACGTGTACCCAGGTATGGATGAATCCCGGAATCACGTGGACCCAGGTATGAATGAATCCCAGAATCACGTGGACCCAGGTATGGATGAATCCCAGAATCACGTGTACCCAGGTATGGATGAATCCCGGAATCACGTGGACCCAGGTATGAATGAATCCCAGTAAGTTTCAACGTCAATGTGGTCGTTAACCCTTTCAACACTACAGAGCTCTTAGCAACGTCTGCAAGCAGTGTAGATCCAGATGAGTCGGTTCCTGACGAGTCGTCTCATAAGGATCTGCACTTCTGGCAAGTAATTTTCATATTTTTTAGAGAAAAAACACACACTCCCTTCTTATAAATGGACTAGTCTGAAAATAATTTTGTGACGACTGGATTGATCGGAAATTTAACATATCACAGTCCATTCCAGTTATTGAGGGTTGAACCCTCCCATTCTTCTGTTGTACGCGGGACAATGTATAAACAGTCTGGAAACATTGTTTTTAAATCCTTATTGGTGCTCGCTGTGTATCTGGGGCCCGTTTCACTAAACTTCGTACGACTGAAATGTTCGTAAGTGCAAAATTATGATAGTCTGTAAATTTCACATTAACAATGTTTTCAATTATTGGATTTACATTTATTGAGCATAGGCTGCACATCAATTAAAATTTACAGACTATCCTAAATTTGCACATACGAACATCTCAGTCGTACGAAGTTTAGTGAAACGGCCCCCTGATACACAAACGACTGCGTAAAATTTGCCGTGATGTCAACGTTTCTGAACATCTATTGGCAATATCAACTCGCGATCAAGCTGTTGTATTGGCTGTGTCTGGGCTGTAACATAGCTCAGGCTCAGCCAATCAAGCTGTTTGGTTTCAAAGCACAATATTCAAGTATTTTGTACGAATGAAATTATCAAATATTGGTAAGATTAGCGCGGGCGGTCGTGTATGCAGCTTCATAATGCTCCATAGATGGACAATGTTCGTTTAATGTTTTGATTCGTTCCCTGTAGCCGATTTCATCAACATTGCAAAGTATACTTTTCTAGCAAAGTATACTTTGAGGGAGAAATTTTCAATTTTAGGATAAATTTATTAATTTTTATTATACTGAATTTATTACATTATCACAGCCACATTGGCTGTGATAATGTAATAAATTCAGTATAATAATTCTGCATACTTTTAATCATTAAATATATGCAGTTGTTAGTTCTATATGAAATAATGCATTTCCTGAAAAATAAATGATTTCTCCCTCAAAGTATACTTTGCTAGATAAGTATACTTTGCAATGTTGGTGAAATCTGCTACAGGTCATGTATTATCCGAGACTGTCCATAAATCGATGTTCTAACGATCATAAACAGCGTGTGTATTACATACTGGAGTTGAAACATAGAATAACTATTTACCTGCAAATAAAAAACACGGTTCTGTTTGTATATTACGTTTACTGGCTTCATGAAATTTCTGAACAAATAAGGAAATATTGCAATTATTTTCAAATATATTCGTTGTATTGGGTTGAACATGTACGTGTTTCACCAACAAAATTATTCGTTAACTGATTATATCAGGTCTACAATTACAATGCTTGCCAATTGCTTATTATTATGGAATGCTATATCCTTTACAGCGACACCTCTCTATTGACAACGGACATGCTGAGGTCACAAGGTTGTCAGATTTAGTGATATCCCACAGCTTGGTTTCGAACGGTAACTCTTGCAATCTACTCCCGTACCGTCCGTAGCTAGTCTGGCTACGGACGGTACGGGAGTAGATTGCAAGTTACCGTTCGTAACTATCCACAGCAATGCATACAATACGGGCGTTCGAAGGCAATCTGCTTTTCGGAAGCGGAATCTTTTAGTTATTATTTTTTTTTTTTTTTAAGCAACTCTTACCAATTACCACCCGTACCGTCCGTAGCTAGTCTGGATACGGTACGGGCTACGGACGGTACGGGAGTAGATTGCAAGAGTTACCGTTCGTAACTATCCACAGCAATGCATACATACGAGCATTCGAAGGCATGCGATACATTGTTTTCATATCAAAAGTTTTACGTCACAGCAACAGCTAAGGTCATGCAGGTACGGGACCTCGGTTTCAAGTCTCATCGAAAGGACGACAGGGATGGAAACAATATGAATGTATTTTTCTATGGCGGGGATTAAACTTTCAAAGTCTGGTATTGAAGTCCAGTATTGACAGTAATATCCTCTAGGCGACGTTCCATCCATTTTCATATTATTAAGTGTTGATTCCTCTTTGTGGCCCTATGCACACTAATGTATAGCTGCTGGGTCTCATTGACGTACACCGTGTTCTGCAATATATCATGATGATTGTGCCAATTTTCAGTCTCATCACATTCTCATAGCGAAATCACACGTTAAAGAAGACCTTCCATACACGGGCATATGAGCTCATACATTATCAGGCCAATGGCCGTTAGCCCATTTGTTTCCGAATTTACTAATATATGTGATACAGTCGAAATATGTGCATTAAACGAAGGAGACGATGAGGCGGTGAGTGTAACCTAGTTAGTTCATTCTCATTGCACAATGATGATATGTTAGACCGTGACAAAGGCTGAGTGTGCTTGCACATGATATATGGAGACTCAGTCGTTACATTGTTATATTACAGTGGGGTCAGCGTGTAAGTGCACACACGAACGAACACGACAGGTTGGTTCCAACCTGTCGTGTTCGTTCGTGTGTGCACTTACACGCTGACCCCACTGTACCTGCTGATGCTATTAGAGGGTTGCACAAGGCAAGACGGACCAAGCAGAGACGGACCCATGTGATGTGGGCAAATCCAACGCCCACAGAGAAGGATCAACAGCGCAGGCAAAGAGAATATAATTGATTGACTTATATGTGCACTCATAAAGGTTTCTCGTCATAGACAATCGTCGTTATATAATAAATTTAAATGTACAAGTACAGTATCTCTTGTTGACCCGTACACCGACACTATATCACAGGTGTATTCGTGTTCACGCACCTCTTGTATGTACATACATTCAGTGAAACTGGGGTCAATGGTCCACATACATGACCCATTAGTCAGCCTATCTGATAAAATAATTCAGTTTTCACCGTAGCACAGCCGATGTACTTTCTCATGTATTATGTTGGAGGCTATATCACACCAAATAGTTGTACTATGTAACTTAACCAAGATGTATGATCACGTGGTACTAACAACAACAACACGTACTGAAACTTCCAGAATCCATCCGATTCAAAGTACGTATTCTTTTATATTGTCCTTATTACGTAACGGATTTTGATGGAAAAAAATGGCGCATCAAACGCGTCATGTTAAGCTGCATTTGGTGGTCATACAAAGATCGCCAAATGCAGATTATGAATAAATATGGCGCAGCAAACGCGTATTCATGAGCTGCACTTGGTGCTCTAGGGAGTTCGCCCAAATTTCTGTCGTTTTTGCGAAGAATCGATTCTTCACAAAAACGACATAAGTCTGTGCCGAACTCCATGGAGCACCAAATGCAGCTCATGAAGACGCGTTTGCTGCGCCATATTTCATAAAAATCCGTTGCATATTAAGGAAAATATAAAATAATATTTACTTTGCAGTGGACGACGTTGTTGTTGTTGTAACCACGTGATCATGCACCTTGTTAACCGAATCCCGCAAATATCGTCAACCTCTCTTACTTTCACTATTCGCATGGATGCTGTAGGACCTACTTGTACATGACCTGCAGCAAGTATGTACAATAGGTTCACTTACTCCCAAGAAAGAAACATTCAACCTCGTCATGTCCCCAATATTGTTTACATTATTTTCCCACTGACACTCTTGTTTACATCACGTCACCAACAGATTCAGTGTTTTCTTTCAAATGCTACAAATCTTGCATGTTTCTCAAGTGGAAGTGGGTAGTAATGGACCAGGGTTTGCAAGCAAACTGTGTCTGTGGCATCAGAACACCCGGATTATTTTTTTCGGACTACTTTTACATAACCCCATGGCGATTTCTCCCCCATTTAGTATTCTCTAACCTGAAGTTGGCATAAACTGCAGAACAAATGCGAATATTTCGCGGTTTTTGCGGCTCAAATAAGTGAATTTTGTACTTAATTAGAGCATATTTACTCCTCTATTTGAAAATTAATGAGTATGGATTTTCAAATCATTGTACTTTGAAAAACATTTCTTAACCGTTTGAACCCGAAAGCCCGCTATATCGGTTTATGCAAACAGTGCAGATCCAGATGAGCCGGCTCGTAACGAGCCGTCTCATCAGGATCTGCACTGTTTGAAAGTAATTTTCATATTTTTAAGAACAACAAATACCCCCTTTTTATAAATGGAATAGTCTGAAAATCATTCAAGTTTTGCGATTATTGGATTGGTTGCAAAATTAACATATCGCAGCCCATTCAGTTACTTAGGGGTGAAAGGGTTAATGATATAAAATAAATGCATATCATGAGCTCAGATGTATGGTGGTTTATCAGTTATCTGCGCATTGGTCATCTCCAGCTGACGGCCAACACAATGTTGTACATTGTACTGTACCAGGTAATCCGTATAACCTGCTGAATGAAATGTTGTCGTCTGCTGTTTATGTTTTATTTTCGATTTTTCTCATCAAAAACATGCTTTGACAGCACTTTAGAATCATTTCCATTGTAAATGATTCTAAAGTGCTGTCAAACCATGTTTTTATTGAGAAACAGGGCAAAATATAAAGCAACAGCAGACGACAGTTTTCGCGATCAGCAGGCTAAGGGTTAACTATAATCGCTGTTGATTCATTGGTCTAATGACGCCATGTGACGTTATCGATTGTTACATGGTTTCCGTTGTTGACGTTCATGACGTTCGTGACGCGGCCCCGGAATATGAATACCGAACATTATCTACGTGAATGGGACAATTTATAAAAGTACTGAAAATACTGAATATAATGCTCAAATTACATCAGTTTTTTGTTCGAAATGTAACAATAACGTTTGATCATGTCCAGCCGTGTGCAAACGTTTGCTGTGGCCCTCGGGAACTGTTTGAAACCGCGGCCTGCGGCCTTTGGATTCAAACAGTTCCCTCGGGCCATAGCAAATGTTTGCACTCGGCTGGACATGATCAAACCTTATAATAACGCCAGTGTTGCGGATGACGCCAGTGTTACGTCGAAACGTATTAGCTATGAAACGTTATCACATCACCGTGAATTAATATAAGGTTCGACAATGTCCAGCCGTGGGTAAACGTTTGCCGTGGAACGAGAGAACTGTTTGAAACCCAAGGCCACACACAGCTGTGTTTAAACGTACAGCGCGTGCTGTTTGACCATGGCTGTAGACAATGCTCATTTCGGGGCCAAGCCAACACCCACGGCATGTGTCTCATGACGTTACTAGAACACGCCATTACGTCACCAGACCAGTTCACAACGGTCGCACTGAACTTTTGAAATTGATGCGTATGATGGGGCACGTGCATCACGCGACGTGTACTGCGGCCCCGGAATATGTAATTATATGTATACATCAGCTGTTTGAATGGAACGGTTTATAAAAGTACCGAAAGTACTACATATATGCTCAAATTGCATGATATTTCCGACGGCAATGTTACAATAACTTTGGTAAAAGTTTGCCGTGGCACTCGGGAATTGTTTGAACCCGCGGACTACAGATGGACCATGTATTTGTAAATAGTGTAATCTTTTGTTTCCGTAAATAAGTTTTTAGCTGTCAATTTTCGACGCCATCTGTCGAAAATATGAGATTTTCAAAATCAATATCAGCGAAACACAGCTGTGCGATAAGTGAGGTAATACTAGAGCCGGACGTATATCACATTCTACTGCAGCAGATGTTACCATCCCAGTAGCCGATTTCATCAAAATTGCAAAGTATACTTATCTAGCAAAGTATACTTTGTGGGAGAAATCATTTATTTTTCCCGAAATGCATTATGTCATATAGAACTAACGACTGCATATATTTGATGATTAAAAGTATGCAGAATTATTATACTGAATTTATTACATTATCACAGCCAAAATGGCTGTGATAATGTAATAAATTCAGTATAATAACAAGAGTACCGCAAGTCACAAAATACGCCCGTCGAATATGGGCCAGATAGCGAAGATGCAGAAATGTGAAGCTGTCACCAAGGCAAGAAACATTAATGAGAATTTGAAAGTCTATAGCATTATTTCTTCATCTCGTGCTAAACATGTATGCTAATTTAGGCAGAGATAGAAAAGTAGAGTGTAAAGTAGAAATGATAGGGAATTGGATACAATAATGTAGAACAAATGGCTAAGTTAATCAAAGTACTGAAAGTACTGAACATAGGGTACTACAAGATTAAACTAGATTGATTGCTTGATTGATTGCTGGTGTTACAGTTTCATTAACCCTTAAAGGTACATGCCCACTCAGTAGGTACAAAATGTTCTTTACATCAGAGACATCATCTGAGACATTTCCTGGCAAAATAAACATTCATGCGCCATTATCCCACGTACTGATTGGCATTATTATACATGTTATATCAGACGTAAATTTACACACTGATATGAGGGGCGATAACCGTGTTTGCTTAAAATGTTAACGGACATTACTCTTTAATCTCTGTATTTATTTTATGATGTGCAATGATCATACTTTAAAATCTGTCGATATATTTTTTCAGGTGACGCATATTTCTTTAGTAATAAATAATTAAAACCTAACAATGCCTCATTTGCATATGAACATAGCCTGATACCACCGCGCGTGTCACTATCAGTAAAATAAATATTACTAAATGATTATATCTGTATAGCGGGCACTTGTAACGTTTAGAAACTTGTTAGATTTTTGTTGTCGTATTTCAGTACTTGCAGTGTTATACTGTCATTAATGTGTTTCCCTGACTGTAAGTTATCACCTTAAATACTGACTTATTGACCCCCTTCCATGAACGTAGAATTGACACTCATGTTGGCGTGTATTGGCCACCATAGACAAATGTCAATCAGGCCGAATTCAGGAATGTCACTAAAATCCACTGTAGATCCATCGATAGAGAGAGAGAATGAGGATTAAACATCAGTTAGACCTACACGTGCGAGTTTTGTTTCGCACAGTGTCGTCGGGTGAGTTTAAAAATAGGCTGTTGGAAGGTCAAACTTGATGTAGTTTGTGTGTTAAACGCGTCGCTTGTTTCGGAGAGTATTCGGAGGGGAGTTAACTCTGTTACTAAATTTAGCGATGACCGCACGATTTGTGCTGCAAATGGGGGCAAATCACGCGCAACAAAATAATCCGATGTATTTTTGTACGTAGAACAACCGTTGTTGATATTGTGCAGTGCAAGTTTTTCATCATATTATTTTCAATTAGTGGTTGCGTATGCCAGTTAAACGTTTAGTAACACAATGCATTTTGTTGTTATGGTTATTCCAAGATATCACTACGGACGTGCCCATCGAGGGGATTTGGGGCGTGGCTAACTGTCCGACGCGATTCTAAGTTGTCAATCACAGGCGTCCGCACCACGGGGGGTCGTGGGCGGGCCAAATGATCCCGCTCGATCGCAATACATACGGATACACATGTACCCTATGTAAAAAGGTGATATTTAAAAAAAAAAAAAATATGTTTTCGGCATAAAAACACCAAGGTGCACATCTTCAATATGTGTAGATGACGTATGTATAGTTTCAGAACGATCGACTGAACGGTTTCGGAGGAGTTGTGTACACAAACTCTGTACCGTATATAGAATTGTATAGAAAATGTAGACAAAATGGCTAAGTTAAAAAGGTGATATTTTTGTTAAAAAATATTTTTACGGTTTCGGGAGGAGTTGTGTACACGAACTATGCGCTTTTTCGTATAACAAATAATAAATTTATCCTAAAATTGAAAATTTCTCCCTCAAAGTATACTTTGCTAGATAAGTATACTTTGCAATGTTGGTGAAATAGGCTACTGGTAGGAAAACTACGTCAGCTATATGTGGTTGTGACTGGAGAAGAAATGGGGCTTATGTGTTCTCTGGCCAATGTAGCTCTCGATCAAGTATCGCACTCCTATACCCTGATAGCGATATACATGTATAGTGTTTGGTATAAGCTAGTTCTGAGTGTATAACTCTATAATTACATGTGAATTTCATTACACTACATTACATAAGCCTTATGATTGAGTAGTATTTCCAAATGTGCGTTTGAAGCGCTCTTTGTATACTTTCTACTTTATGGAGAGTGACCGAAGACTTTTGCTAATACACACTTTATTAGGTAAGTTAATGGTAATATTTTGTGCCATATTGTAGAACAGTATCTCAATAATAATATCGCGAAGTTTGAACGTCAACGCCCTGCAGCTTTTTTTCTATATTTTAGTCCGCGAAATGTAAAATTAATGCTATTAATTTTACCGTTAGCGTTAGCGTGGTGTAGCGATATAGTGCAACCTGTTGCTTATAAAGCGGAAAACGTGCAGCAAGTTATAAGCATGACGGCTGTTTCATTAGTACTACATGTATATATACAATATATAATTAACAAGAATCGAGGCAAAGCCACGAAGGCCAGGTTTTTTCCAAGCATAGACACTTGGATAACATAATTATACCCACTTTTTGTAGACTAGATGGCCGTGGCCTGCATGTCGCGCCTTGGGGCGAGGCATGGACACTAAACAAATAGATATAGTAGATGGAACAACTTTAACGAAAAAAAAACTTTAACCGGACACACGGACGTACGGACGGACGGACGGACGGATATATGCCAAAATGCCGACGATATAGCGCTTTCCGCAAGCGGGTGCGATAATGATGATAAACACCCATGTGAAGTATCAAGGTAATGGATGAAGCAGTTGCAGAAATATAGTACACGAACAAACTTTTAACAAAAAAATCAAAGTAATTTGACCTTGACATTGGGCACAGGGGCCGCACGGTTGGGGGTTAGAATGAAAATATGGATGATGATAAACACCCATGTGAAGTTTCAAGGTAATGGGCGAAGCAGTTGCAGAGATATAGTATAACGAAAAACTTTTAACCAACAAACTTTAACCAGACGTACGTTAAAAAGTTAACGTTGAAAATGGCTAAGTCAATTACGTAGAAATAATAGGTGAAGGTAAAAAAAAAATGGTCACATGTTGGATAGTTGTATGTGGTAGGCACACCTTGGTTATGAAGCTGTGAAAGTTTGGTGGTCCTAGGTGGTACAGTACCAAAGAAATGGACTTAAACACGAAAACTTAACATTGTAAAAGCGAAAACTTAACATTGAAAATGGCTAAGTCGACTGCGCGGAAAAAATGGGTCAAGTTCCAAAAAAAGTAACATGTTGGATAGTGATATGTGGTGGGCACCCATTGATTATGAAGATGTGAAAGTTTGGTGGTCGTAGGTGATACAGTACCAAAGAAATGGACTTAAACACGAAAACTTAACATTGCAAACGCGAAAACTTAACATTGAAAATGGCTAAGTCGACTGCGCGGAAAAAATGGGTCAAGTTAAAAAAAAAAGTAACATGTTGGATAATGATATGTGGTGGGCACCCCTTGATTATGAAGCTGTGAAAGTTTGGTGGTCCTAGGTGGTACAGTAACAAAGAAATGGACTCAAACTTAACATTGATTGTGGACGCCGCCCGCCGCACGCCGTCCGCCGCCCGCCGCCCGCCAATCCAATAGCCTGGATTTCTTTTAAAAAAACCTGGCTAAAAATAATATTTATAACTCAGTCATAGTTATTGGCATTCCGATTATATTAACATTTTGGATACATCATCCACATTACACAAGTGTATACAAGAGGCAGCAATATGAGGGCTCTAGTCACAAAACAATAGACCAGCATTTATCAGAAAGTAAACGTCACATCATGTTACCGAATGGCGCCAATGCAATGTAATGAAGTAAGCTTGTAGCATTCTTTTCACCGAAAACCATGTAGTCCGGGTAATCTGGTATATCACCCAAAACAAATGGCAATAGTTTCCAACCATGGTTTTTCTGATTCCTTATACATATGTGAACATCCATTTCAAAATAGGCCAAAATAGACTTGGTGGAACATATTTTTATGACGTCATAAAGATGGCCACCATGAAAATACAAAAATATTTTTGTGTTTAAACATATTTGCCTCATAGGAATAAATTTAACATATATTCAGAGTAGTTGAGTGATAGTAAGTTCATTAAAAATAAAATTGTGAAGATTTCAGTATTCCTCACTTGCATAAATCCAAGATGGCCGCCATAATTAGTGTATTTTGAACCAAAACAACCACATTTCTGATGCTTTCATAAAGAATATTATTACGTTATTCGTATATTTCCTGTGCTGTACCCACATCCTATTGGGGACATAGGCGCGCTATTTTTTCTTGATTACCTCCCCTGTCGAGTTGTTTACGCCATTTGCAAAATCACATGTAAAAGTTCTGGCTTCACCAACCAGTTTGGGTTTAAATTTAAGCGTTGTCCAATGTTGACACACGCACAGGCCCCCCATCCCACTGTGTAAGGAATATATTATTTCTTCTTTGTATGCTGTGTCAATATTGAAACATGCATGATATTATTTGATCATATCTGACCCATAATTTGTCATGATGTCATTAGTTTTCGTGTTGATCCGGCCATTGTGGATATCGTTTGAAAAACATGTACAATTTCGTGTCGATAATTTTAACAATCGCCAGGGGCGGCGGCAAGCCGACGATTATTGGGGAGGGCGAAGTTTGAGGGCCAGAAGGGCCCGATCGCGCTAGGGGGTCCAATGCACCCCCGGAAAGTTTTGAAATCCTAGGTGCGTGAAACGCCATTTCCTGCATTTTCAGGTTTCAGCAAAGTTTGAAAACTATAAGAAATTATTGAAATCCAAGTGGTGTGAAACGCCATTTCCTGCTTTCTCAACAAAGTGTAAAATGTATTAGAATAATTATATTTTTTTCACAGAATTATTGGGGGGGGGTGCTACGCCCCCAACAACATTATTGGGGGTGGGGGGCAACGCAAAACCCCCCCCCCCCCCCTGCTGCACGCTTCCGCCGCTCCTGATCGTTGAACATGACTATACATATCTATGTTGTTCCTACTACACTATCCTCGTATGCGGGGATGTTTAAAGCCTTTTTCGGCTCTGAATTGCAGCATGGTAACGGATAAAGCAACCTTTGTATGAGTTATAGCACAGTGTGTTCGCATTGTTTATATAATAGCGGTATGTTACATGCTTTCATAACATGGCAATGCTCATTTGGGTCATATATTCGCTATTAATAAAAAAGGACCTTACAACATGTGCAAACATTGCAGCCCAGATCTGCTTATAGTGCCTTCACATTTTGCACCTCTGTCCATTGCATAGCATTCATACCACCAATAATCAATCTATATATAATAATAGCTCTGTGTTTTCACTGTTTTGTGTTTCGTTTCCGCTGTTTACCGTCCGTATGTACAGCGTACATACGTGTTCGATGTCTACTTGCCACGAGTAAAATTGAACTGGTTAACAAAGTCGTGATTACTTTTGGACCCCACTGTAAAGGCGACATACTTCCAGTGATTAACATATTTAGTTCATCTGTGTGTTTCAGGTTCAATGACGCCAGTCTCACACGTGGATAAGGACATGGTGTAGCAAGATGGATGCCTGTATATTTTGCCAAAAGCCCTTGTCAAATGGAGAAGACACTGTTACATTGCAGCAAAAGGGTTGTGATAGTGTCCTGAAAGCCAGTGAAGGTAGATGCAGTGATATAACTGTTACCCTTACCAGGTTGTACATGCAAGGTGTAGACTTGACTTCACAAACAAGAAATCAATTCAGTTACATTTGAAACGAAAACAGTGTGATCAACCGGAACAGTACTTGCACCAAACACTCAGGTCAGAAGATTCCACATTCAGCTATGAATATGACTGTATATTGTGTGGCTGTCCAGATGCTTACCAAGGCAAAAAGTCAGAACATAAACTGATTCCTGTCAGAACAATGGATTTTCAGAACAAAATGTTAAAGGCCTGTGATGAGTTCAAAGGTGAATGGGCCGACGTTGTAAGAGGAAGAGTGACATTCGTCCAAGATCTACCAGCTGCAGATGCAGTTTATCACAATATGTGCAGCATTAACTTTCGAACTGGGAAACAAAAGCCGCATATATTTCAGAAAAGCACCGAACAGAGAGCATCAAAATGCAAGAAGATTGCAGGGAGCGGCAGACCCAGGGATTCTAAGAAATATGAAGCTTTTCAAGCAGTAGCAGAGTATCTCGAAATGAATGATGATGAACAAGTGACAATAAGTGACCTTATAAGTAAGATGAAAGAATTCCTCATTGACACTGACACAGAACCATACAGCTTCCCACATATGAAGAATGAGTTAAAAAGCTATTTCCAAGACAGAATTGTCATATCAGAGATTGATGGTAAACAAAATATTGTTACTTTGAAAACCACTGCTTCTAAAATATTGTACAATTTCCACCAGCAAACTCAGCAAAAGGAATGTGACGAGAAGAACCACATATTAGAGGCAGCAGCTAAGTTCATAAAACAAGACATCAGAGACATTTGTCAGACAAAGGAAACACATACCCCTCGGTCGTAGATCTATCGACAGACACGGCAATACAGTTCCTTCCATCGTCTTTGCTTCTATTGTTGGACATACTATTCTGTGGGAAAGATTCAAGGAGCAAAATTGCTTCAATAGGCCAATCAATCATGCAGGCAACACGCCCTCGTTTACTTATGGCCCCACTGCTAATCGGATTGGGTGTTCAAATGCATCACGTCTTCCAGTCCAAGTTTTTGGTAGATTCATTGTATCAACATGGATTTTCCTGCTCATATAGTGAAGTGAAAATGTTTGAAAGGAGTGCTTCTGTAGCAGAAGGTACACACATACCAAATCTGACCAACAACAATTTTGTACAATACTCCGGTGACAACGTTGACCATAATGTGAGGAGCCTAGATGGAAAAGGCACGTTCCATGGTATGGGAATTATTGCTATGGTGACGCCCGGGGCACCATCAGCAAGACATATTCCAAGAGTGAAGGTTACCTCTGAGGACATTGCAGCTGTTGGACAGGTACAAATCCACCAATTCCTGTCGGAAAGAGATAGTATACAGTCTCTTTGCTACCAACCGATAAATAATCCGAACGTCGAAGAACCATACACATATGTAGACCTATTGTGGAAGTCATCTCAGCTGCTAAAGGTACCACGCCACAATGGTCTGGGTTCATGCAGCTCGTCCACAAGGGACAACATCCTGGAACATCATCGATCATATTTTCTTCCCATGATCGACATGGACCCAAATAACCTGTCTTGTATTTACTCTACATTGAAGTTTATATCATCACATGCACACCGACACCATTCATACCCAGTGGTCACATTTGACCAGCCGCTATGGTGGAAGGCACATAACATGGTAGAGAGTGTGCGAGAATTACAGCCAGCTATCATTCGTCTGGGAGGCATCCATACTCAAATGAGCTTCTTGGGATCTATTGGTCACTTGATGGAAGGATCTGGCATACACGAACTGCTGGAAGTGGTGTATGCTGGGAACACTGTAGGACACATGCTCTCAGGCAAAGCAGTCAGTCGTGCAGTTAGAGGTCATTTGCTTGTTGACGCGGCACTGAATACAATGGTGACTTCAAGTGCTCTGAACATTGACATGGCCGAACATCCAGTGCCATCGCAATCATATGCAATCGCCCACTCTGATGATTGATCAGTACTATTGAGGAACCACCCAACCCAGATGTTTCATACACCATTGATACTGCTGTTGACGATACCCTTCTTCCCGCATTGACAGACCTGTTGGAGGGAATACTGTCAGATTCACTTTCTTCTTCTGACGTGGAGGGAAATGACGCCATGCACGCTCTTCGAGAACACGTTGATAAAGAGAAGCAGAAGTTGGGAGAGTGCCGTATGGCAAGATTTTGGCTCCAATATATGGACATGATAGACCTGCTCGAAGATTTATCAAAGCGGAACGGCTTGGACATTGGGCGCTTCATCTTCAGTGTCTGTTTGACATGCTGCCATATCTCGCGGCATCTGGCCACAACTATATGTGAAAAGCATTCATGTGTATCTACAGCACATGCTGAAACTCGAGACAGATCTACCCGAGATACACAAACACTTCATGGATGGCCTTCACGTAGTGCGCAGGTCTGACAGGCTCTGGGCTGGCATTTCCACCGATCTTGCAATAGAGCAGTGTCTTATGCGCGCTTTGAAGACACGTGGTGGGCTGACGAGAGGACGAGGAATAACAGAGACTCAGCGCCTCATCTGGGTTCTATCCACTCCTGCATGTGCAGAGATCAACAGTGCAATGCAAGATGCCACTGGGACGACATTCACCACCAGTGAACAGCACAAGGAGAACAACAGTTCCAGAATAACCAAGGATGCTAGTGATATCAAAGACATGTTGCAATACCTGACACAGAGAAATCCATTCAGCACAGAGGTTCCGACGTCGTTGAGAAACATCGCAACTGGTGTAACAGCACATGCCTCTGTGAATTGTGACACTGCTAAACATGTGGGGCAGACAATAATGCAGTCAATGACAGATCAAAAGGTAGTTGATCATACATTCAGAAGAAGGATCAAGCTGTTACGATGGGAGCGATACGTTCAGTGAAGATCAGAGACGAAGTTTGTCAGTTTGGATCCTCTGCTCCTCTTCCAACGTCTGTTAGCTGCTGGCGATATATGTGGTGAATTGACAGAGACCTTCACATATGAGATGTGCTCCTATCCACCTGCTTTGTTTGAATCTCCAGACGTGATGAGGTCGGCTAATAAAGCGAGTCTAGCTGATAGTCTGTGGTCTCCAACAATTGCAGAATCCCCCAAACCTCCAGGCCATGTCCAGTATGTCCTCGATGGAGGTGCTCTCCTACATAGAATACCGTGGACAAAGGGTGCTCTCTGGGATGAGATTATGAAGATGTACACTGAGTATGTTACTCACAGATATGGAAAAGCAACTGTGGTGTTTGACGGTTACCGAGACTCGCCGAGCACAAAGGATTGCACACACGCACGAAGAAGTGGTAGTTGCATTGGCGCAGCAGTGCACTTTGACGATACCATGGCACTACAGAGTAAAAAAGAAGACTTCCTCTCAAACCAACACAACAAGCAACGGTTTATCACCATGCTAGGCAACAAATTGGAAACAGCTGGCTGCGACGTTCACCATGCAAGTGGTGATGCAGATCTGATGGTAGTTGAGGTGGCTGTTGATTGTGCTGAACACATAGACACAGTTGTCATTGCCGATAACACAGACATATTGGTTCTTCTGATCCACTATGCTGGGCATGCCAAGTTCAATGTGTGGTTCAAGCCAAACGTCAAAAGAGACAGCAAAAAGCCTCAAAGGTGCTGGAATATGTCAGCAACACGATATCACCTAGGAAGTACTGTCTGCAACACTATTCTCTTTCTCCATGCTGTACTTGGATGCGACACCACGTCAAGACTGTATGGAATCGGCAAAAACAAGGCAGTGGTCAAAGTGAAAAGTGACACTTTCTTTGCTAGACAAGCTGAAGTGTTCATGGATTCCGGTTCAAGCCCTGAAGATGTAATCGTGGCAGGGCATGCATTCGTCTCCTTGTACAACGGTGAGAAGGATGAAACCCTGGACAGCCTCCGGCTTCGCAGGTTTTATGACAAGACAGCACGCGAGCATGCAAGCGGTTTGAGCCAGCCACGTACACTGCCCCCAACATCAGGTGCTGCTAAATACCACAGCTTCAGAGTGTATCAGCAGGTTCAAGTCTGGCTAGGCATTGGAGACCAGGATGTGTCCCCGGAGCAGTGGGGTGGAAGGTCTGTGAAGGTAGACTGATTCCAATATTGACGGACAATCCACCAGCTCCACAGCACCTACTGCAAGTGATACGATGTTTGTGCAAAACTGGATGCTACACAATGAGATGCACCTGCAAAAAGAATGGACTGGACTGTTCCATGCCTGCAGTGAATGCCGTGGCGTGTGTTCAAACAGATCACTGTCTGTTTGTGGGTAGTGATTCGGAGGACGAACTGAGAGTGGACTAGTGCCTTGTTACACGCAAATGGACGTACATGTACACAAGACGGCTGCTCGTCCTGCAGTACTTGACAGACTCATGCAAAGCTCTGAGAGTGATGTTAATAATTATTGTCAAGAAATAATACATGGAGCGTATTTGGACAGATATAACATTTTAACAAAATGGCAACATTATTGTTTGAAATGAAACATTTACAATGATACCGACCGTATAGTCACAATCAATGATTATCTCAATGCATATACAATGATCAATGTAAACATGGGGCTAACGAATGCTTCGTAAACATTTGGGTCGAATATTTTAATATAATTAAACGTTTTTGACAGTTAATTTTCAGTTATGCTTGTTCTATCTGTGGTAAAATACTGTTTATCCCATAAAAAATAACATAAACTCAACATATATATGGTATGGACCCCTTTAATAATATTGAAACCAAACCAAACATATCTACTTTTACTGATCTGCTCGACGTACTTTTGTTTTTTTCATGGGAAGGTGCAGTTTACTTGATTTTGGTAAAATATAACTAAATATGGCGGCCATCTTGGATTTATGTAAATAAGGAATACTCAAATCATCATTTTTTTTATTGTTAATGAACATGCCACGCCACAAATATCCTGAATGTATGCTAAATTTAGTCCCATGAGGACAATATAACTGTTTTTAGTTTTATTTCCATAATAATATATTTTGCGTGGTGGCCATCTTGATGACGTCATAAAAATATGTTCCACTAAGCCTATTTTGGCCTATTTTGAAATGGGTGTTCACATATGACTAGGGATTCAGAAAAACCATGGTTGGAAACTATTGCAATTTGTTTCGGGTTACCCCAACTTTTATGGTAGGCTTCCCAGACTAATGTCATATTCGCAAATGTAGCATATATAGAATAGTAGGTTAGTGCCGTGAATGGAAAAAAATATCTGGCAAGGCTCAGGAAACGGGATGGGCGAGGCTCTGCCGAGCACATCCCGTTTCCGTGAAGCGCCAGATATTTTTTCCCATTCACAGCACTAACCTACTATTCTATTTATCCCGTAAACACCTAAAATAGCTTTAAAATGCAAAAATTGTATTGACAGTATATCAAAAATGTTTCACGGCACTGTGTTTTATGGCACATACGCACTGTGTTGACGGGATAAATAGGATACATGTACTAACCCTTACACCGCTATCTTATTTTTCTGTCGTCTATTGTTTATTTTCTATTTTCCATTTTATCATCAAAAACATGCTTTGACAGCACTTTAGAATAATTTACAACATGCTTTGACAGCACTTCAGAATCATGTGCAATTGAAATTATTCTGAAGTGCTGTCGAACCATGTTTTTATTGAGAAATAAGGCAAGATATAAAAGCAACAATTGTTGTGTGTAACGGTCTAAGGGCTAATGTCTGTTTGCTTATATCACGTTTATCGGGCTTGGATTGGAAACCTCGGAATTCCTACGAGTTTCCTCGTCTTGTCTTATAAACTTGTTAGCATGTTACATGTATTTCGATATCCTGATCTAACAGTACTAATAGAAGTCCCATTTCCCCACGACTCGTGTAAAATATGCATACAGATTTACATCCCTTGTCATATCATAAACACGACTTAGCATACCGTTCTGTTATCTCCAGATAAGGTGTGTATTGGCGTTTTTACGCAATTATTTTATCTGAATACGCATTGATTAATATCAAAAGTGGGTGTACAAAATACGCACAGCAATGTGAAAATACACATTGATTTTCAAATTGAGTAGTGCAAATACTGTCATAAAGTTGAAAATTCACTTAGTTGAGCTACAAAAAGCAAACTGATTTTTGCAGCTCAAATAAGTGAATGTTTAAATTTGTTATATTATTTTATCATTTGTTCCCTATTTAGTAATGAAGAAAATCAATTTGTAAAATACGCAATGCTTTTGAAATCAGGGGGTATAGTACGCTTTAGACACAAAGCTTATCTGGATCACTGTCGATATACAGGGACATGTCGTTGCATACGAACACTTGTATGTCGGTGTGTATATTTAGGTCACAGCTGATCGTCATGCCTGGCGAGAACAGCTCTCGATTCACCTAATAAGTTAATAACAAGAGCAAGTAACTGATGAAATACTAAGAAAATATGGCAAAATACTCTCTCTATACAATGGAACCTCTCTAAAGCGAACACCAAGAAAACACCTGTGTTCTTATTTTTGATGAGTTTCTTGGTCATTTATCTCAGATGATAATGTTGGCTGGTGATCGCTTAGCACGCAGCTACAGTGGGGTCAGCGTGTAAGTGCACACACGAACGAACACGACAGGTTGGAACCAACCTGTCGTGTTCGTTCGTGTGTGCACTTACACGCTGACCCCACTGTATTTCATGTATAACAAATGTAAATATTTTTCAGCATTTTTTCTAATTTCGCATCAAAAGTGTATGTTGTTAACACTCAGTTGAACCGTCTCAAGTGTATGTTGTTAACACTCAGTTGAACCGTCTCAGGGAGACGGTTCAACTGAGTGGTAACAACATACACTTTGGGTGGGGTAGCGAACCAACCTGTCGTGTTCGTTCGTGTGTGCACTTACACGCTGGACACATCTCTAAGCCGGACACCCTGGAAACACCCCAGGGTGTCCGGTTTAGAGAGGTTTCACTGCACATAACGGTGACAGATAGGAGCTTTTCTTACTGCTTATTCAAATAATAAAACTTTGCCAACTCATCTGATTTGTGATAAAGTGTGTTTATCTAAATGGTGTATGTATATGATATTAGCTGTCAATGTATATGATAGGTGGTCTGATTAGTGTCTACACAGCTAGCTATTCAATTACACAAGTATTGCCAAACCGTAGGAAAGGAAAACAACCAAACTTTATGGGTGTTCAT
Source organism: Conchocele bisecta (assembly GCA_029237695.1). Classification (NCBI taxonomy): domain Eukaryota; kingdom Metazoa; phylum Mollusca; class Bivalvia; order Lucinida; family Thyasiridae; genus Conchocele; species Conchocele bisecta. Next base: position 62,879,440 of record CM055267.1, read on the forward strand.
GGTCTTATCAGTTGTTGGTTTCTGATTGCAAAGGTGATTCATATTGCTATTATTAGAGTGGAATGCTTTATTGATTGCTTGATTTATCTCTTGGTGGTTACTTCATTGGTTAATTTATTGGCTGGTTGATTGATTGCTTGATTTATTTGGTGATTGCTTGATTGGAAGATCAGGTTTTAAACTGCCCAACAGCAATGTCACATTACGTGAATGCACCTGTAAGTGGCGATCACTGACAATTCAACATGAACATTGACATGGTCCTGAGCTGGTGTCCGGCATCCTTACTACATCAGGCCACTTGGTCTAAAGTGTGAATCCGAGTAAAATTCACCATTAAAATATGAATCCTTAAGGATGGATTCATCGTTAAAAAATGTATACCCGCCCATCCCCAGCTCGGACAGTGAGACCCGAACACACCTGCCAGAGGATTCATGTATATGCATGTATTTACTAATAGTTACACTTTGAACGAGACCATATATGATTCAAAATTTGATACAGCAGGCTTCAGCATTTGTAAATTGCGAGCAGTGAAGACCCGGATCAGCCTGCGCATCTGCGCAGTCTGATCAGGGTCTTCACTGGTCGCCAGTTGGTCACTGTATTATACATATAGTGAATTCATTAAACAGAACGTGTTATTTTACAATTAAGCTACACGAGTGCGAAGGCTAATCGGTAGCTACAACAATAATGTCTGCAGTAACGCCATAACTTGCATAAGCCTCGTGTTGTTACATCTCGGCGAATACATATTACAATTATATATAAATAAAAACAAAGAAAACACTATTTACCGATGTGATGGTGGGACCGTACAGTGGGCTCAGCGTGTAAGTGAACACACGAACGAACACGACAGGTTGGTTCCAACCGTGTTCCAACCTGTCGTGTTCGTTCGTGTGTGCACTTACACGCTGACCCCACTGTAAGTCAACGTCACCATCGCCGAATCGAGATTGTAGTTGATGAGTATAAAGTACAGGAAGTGGAGACGACAGTCGGTAACAAATGTTAGAACATGGAGACGACTCCTTTGTCCGTGGCACAGTCTGTGAAACAGTGTTCGACGTGCATGTGTCACGATACATTTGTCACAGGTGGTATGAGTCACCGGAATCACACACGGAGAGAAAGATAAAACATAACTTAGACACGAGTAATCTATAATTGTAAAACAATAAACACATACCTCCAACACATATGGGAATTAGACGATCCACGAACACCTACTCACCTTTATACACGATACTCCGCGTCCCGTGTCCTGTGTTTAAAATCTTGGCCAAAATCTTAAAATCTTTCTCCCCTGTGACAATTATACTAGGTCAGCCTAACCGGCTCGTAAAATATTATGACTGAATTGACCTGTTGAAATTCACGTCCATTTAAAATTCCCAAGCGACTACATATTAGGGATTGTCAGTCCGTGTCTTGTTTACTGTTAGCGATAAATGTTGAACTTTGAACCTGCCTTTGTATGCATATAAGGGGAATAACCCATGGTGCGGTATTTATAGACAAGCATATACCGCTGTATAAGACGGCATTTTACAATAAGTCACATTTTGCATATTATTACATTTGTCACTTATGTTTATGTTTTATTTTCCATTTTTCTCACAAAAACATGGTTTGACAGCACTTTAGAATCATTTCCATTGGAAATGATTCTAAATTGCTCTCAAGCCATGTTTTTTATTGATAAAGAAGACAAAATATAATATATCAATATACGACATTTTATTTTCCCCCTAATCTAAGGGTTACATACCGAAACAGTATTTTATTGAGCTTTGAGGAAACAATTATTTATTTTACATACAAAAACGTAACGCTGTGAGGAATTTCCCCCTGAATTTCATATCACACATGGATTGCATGATGTCTATCTATATCGTGTGGTGGAAATATTGTCTATCATGTTGTAGCATATAGATACATGTAAAGGGTCTTATATGAGTGGGTGATTTTATATGACACACGTGTTTACTGATATCATAACGGTCTTAGAACAAAAATATAGATATGCACAGAAAGTGATAAACAGAATGGTAGACAATGCTTTCATAACATGTTTGTATCATATCTGAACCGAATTATACAAATGAGTTGCGTAATAAAACATTGGCATCTGGTAAACAAATGTTCATAACAATGACAAATAGCTGACATTGTGAATGTTTAATTTTTCCGGAATCGAGTGTTAGTGATTTAATGTATTGAAAATAATTAAATCTGTACTTATTTCGATAAGTGGTATAGTATTATCCGTTTACAACTGAAAATCTAATATTCACAAACAATTGCTTCCAGAAACTGGAATTAATTACCAACATATCCCCCCATGTATCACAGTCTATGATAATACTATATACATTGAAACCTCTCTAAACCGCACACCCTGGGAGGTCCCCAGGGTGCCCGGCTTATAAAGGTTTCACTGTAAATCAGGCATTCTGAGCCATAGTTGTGTGCTATGCGATCACGAACATACATTATCACCTGGGATAAATGACCAAGACACTCATCAACAATAAGATCACAGTTGTTTTTTTTATGTCCGGTTTAGAGAGGTTCCACTGTAGTAGAATCAAGCGGATATTCAACTGTTTGAATTTGATCAAATCTAAATGATACGTTTGGCTGATATCAGGCCCGTACGCAGGATTTTCTATTGGGGGCTACGTCAGCTGAAATTTGTTAAACCTAGATGGCCTGAAATGCACTCTCCTGCATTTTATGTCATTTAAATTCGGATTTCAACGGTGGTAAATTGTGACATTTTCATGCAAATTACCTGTATATTAATGCATTTCAAGATTTGTTGAGATTACTGTTTGAAAAATAGCGGACCTCGGCGAATTTAGGGGGGTGCGTACGCACCCGTCGCTCACAGGGTGTCCGCTTTGGAGAAGTTCCATTGTATTAACATTTCGACCCTACATACCATGAAGCCAACATTTGCAAACAGTGTAGATCCAGATGAGGCGGCTTAAATTGTAACGAGCTGTTCATCAAGATTTACAGTATTTGTCAGAATTGTTTAGATTGCTTAAAACAAATCCCTCATATGATTAATAGACTAGTCCAAACATTAGCATGAACACATCTATGTTAGTTATTTAGGTGTGAATGGGTGGAGCTTGATCAGACGTATACAATAAGGTCTCTATGCTGGGAGCAAACCGCCGTATCATGTTGGTATATAATGTGCAAACAGGGGAGACAATACGTAATTCTCTATTGGACTTTCCAGCGATACGTCACAATATATGACTCGCATGTTGTTTACAGCGTGTTCTCGTCAATAAGTTGAATAATTGATGACTGAGGAAAAAAAAAGCAAAGCCCAAACCCAAATAGTAATATTCAATAATAATAATAAAATAAGAAGTCTTACCTAAGGTATTATGCGATGTGTCATGCTCATCAGTATTGTATCAGTTGGATGGTTATTGTGCATTTCCAAGTAAAGACAGTGGAAGAGGTGTTATTATATATGCAAAGTCGGATATGAATATATCGCCCAATGTTCACCTTAATTCTATCTATGACGATGCTTCCTGGTGTAACTGGATTGTTGACAATCAGACTATTATACTCAGTGCGATTTACAGAAGCACATCATCACACGATTCATATATTACAATAAATAGACTTCTAAATGAAGCAACTAACAGTGGTAATATAGTACTTATTGCTGGCGACTTCAATATGAAGGACATTGATTGGACACAATATACCAAACCTTGGTCAATTAGTGAAACTCACCTACCATGAACATAAATTTATTGAGTGCATTCAGAGGACAATTTTCTATTTCAACATATTTCTGAGGTTACACGTGTTCGAGATAACCAATCTTCTCATATTCTTGATCTTGTACTAACAAATGATGAAAATGACATTGAAGAAATAAATATTTTGCCTTCCTTGGGTGTGAGCGATCATGTTACTATATTATTTAGTTATTTGTGCTCTTTTAAGGAATATCACACAGGTGTTTCGAAACTTAAGTATGGTAGGTGTGACTATAATTTTTTTTCTAACGAATGGAATAACATAGATTGGAATGAAGAATTTGGTGACTGCGACATAAATGGTATGTGGGATGTTTTTGCTAGCCGATATGAAGACTCTGTAACTAAACATGTACCAAAAGTAATACCTAGGAAAGGCTGTAATAACCAAAACCACTCTGGATAACTAATGACTCGTTGAAATGTATTAAAGACAAGAAACACGCGTGGTCCCGTTACCAAGCCACAAGATGTCCTGCGGATTTTGCAAGTTATAGTAGAATACGAAATGCTACAACTGAAAGTATTCGGAAAGCAAAACGAAACTACGAAAAGAGGATTGCAGCAAAGGCGAAGACGGAAAGTAAACATTTCTGGAAATATGTGAAAAGTAAGATAACTAGATGGCCGCGGCCTGCATGTCGCGCCTTGTGGCGAGGCATGGACACTAAAAAAAAAAGATATAGTATAACGAAAAACTTTAACCAAAAAACTTAACCAAAAAACTTAACCAAAAACTTTAACCAAAAAACTCTTAACCAAAAAACTTCAAAGTTAATTTGACCTTGACATTTGGGCACAGGGGCCGCCACGGTGGTAGGGGGTCGGGGTTAGGAATGAAAAATATAAGTTGAAAATTGATAACAACCCATGTGAAGTTTCAAGGTAATGGGCAAAGCAAGGCCAAAGCCCTGTTGCCCGAGGATATAGTATAACAAAAAAACTTTAACAAAAAAACTTAACCAAAATCTTTAACCAAAGAACTTAACCAAAAACTTCAAAGTAATTTTGACCTTGACAATGGGCACAAAGGGGCCGCCCAGTTGCAGAGAATATTAGTATAACAAAAAACTTTAACCAAAAAACTTAAAGCCAAAAAACTTTAAACAAAACCTTTAACCAAAAAACTTTTCAACCAAAAACCTTAAAAACCAAAAAATTCAAAGTAATTTGAACCTTTGACCCATATTGGGCACAGGGGCCGGCCAACGGAAGGGGGGGGTTAGAATGAAAAATATGATTGGGATATTAAACACCCCATGTGAAGTTTCAAGGTAATGGGCCGCCAAAGCAGTTGCAGAAGATATAGTATAACGAAAAAACTGTAACCCAAAAACTTTAACCAAAAAAACTTAACAAAAAAACTTAAACAAAAAACTATCAAAGTAATTTGAACCTTGAAAACATTTGGGCACAGGGGCCGCAACCAGGAGGGGGAAAAAAGGGGGGTGGGTGGGGGGGTTGCATGAAAATATAGATTGAATGATAAAACCCATGTGAAAAAAGTTTCAAGGTAATTGGGCCAAAGCAAGTTGCCAGAGTATAGTATTATAAAAAAAAACTTTAATCCAAAAAACTTAACCAAAAAACTTTAACCAAAGAAAAAACTTAACCAAAAACATTCAAAGTTAATTTGACCTTGACATTGGGCACAGGGGCCGCCAAGTTTGCAGAGATATAGGTATAACGGGGGGAAATACTTTATCCAAAAAACTTAACCAAAAACTTATCCTAATACTTTAACCAAAACTTAAACCATAAAAACTGTTAATCAAAAACTTCAAGTAATTTGACCTTGACATGGGCACAAGGTCGGGCCGACGGAAGGGGGGGGAGGGGGGACCACCCCACAAACACCCGGTTTAGAATGAAAAAATTAAGTGGATAATTTAAACACCCTGTGAAGTTTAAGGAAATGGGCTAAAGCAGTTGCAGAAGAATATGTATAACGAAAACTTTAACTAATAAAACCCCAAAAAAAAACTTTTAACCAAAAAACTTAACAAAAAACTTAACAAAAAAATTAACAAAAACTTCAAAAGTAATTTGACTCGACATTGGGCACAGGAAGGCAGCCAAAAACGGGAGGGGTGTAGAATGAAAATTTAGTGATGATTTAAAACAACCCATGTGAAAAAGTTTCAGGTAATTTGGGCAAAAGCTGTTGCCAGGAAATAGTATAAAAAACGTAAAAACTTTAACCAAAAAAACTTAAACCAAATAAAAAATCTTAACCAAAAACCGTTTAACCTAAAAATTAGCCAAATAACTAACCCAAAACTTTAACCAAAATAATTAACCAAAAAACCTTCCAAAGTAATTTGACCATTGGGCACAAGGGGCCGCACGGAGGGGGTTAGAATGAAAACTTAGGGGATGATTGATAACATCCCATATGAAAATTTTCAAGGTTTAATGGGCCAAACATTTGCGAGAATGTTAGTTTAACGAAAAACCTTTTAAACCCTAAAATAACTTAAGCAAAAAATCTTAACCAAAAAACTTTAACAAAAAACTTAACCAAAAATTCAAAGTAATTTGACCTTCATATTTGGGCACAGGGGGCGCACCGGGAGGGGGGGAGGGTAGAATGAAAAATATAGATGATGGATAAAACCCAATGTTGAAGGGTTTCATGGTAATGGGAAAGCAGTTTGCAGAGATATAGATATAAAGAACAAAAAACTTTAACCAAAAAACTTTAACCCAAAAAAATTAACCAAAAAACCTTAAAAACCAAAAACTTTAACCAAAGAACTTAACCAAAATTTAACCAAAAAAACTTAAACCAAACAACTTAACCAAAAAACTTAACCAAAAACTTGTTAACAAAGAACTTAACAAAAACTTTAACCGGACACAACGTTTCGTATACCGTTACGACGTACGTTACGGGCGACTTTATGCGCTTTCCGCAAACGGGGCCGGACCAATGATGATAAATACCCATGTGAAGTTTCAATGTAATTGGGCCAAAGCAGTTCAGAGGATATAATATAACGAAAAAAGTTTAACAAAAAAACTTAACCAAAAACTTCAAAGATTAATTTTGAACCTTGAAAAACATTGGACAGGGGCCGCAACGTTGCCAGAGATATAGTATAAAAAACGAAAAATTTAACCAAAAAACTTAACCAAAAAACTTTTAACCAAAAACCCTTTAAAAAACAAAAACTTTAACCAAAAAACTTAACCAAAAACTTCAAAGTAATTTGACCTTGACATTGGGCACAGGGGCCGCACGGAAGGGGGGTAGAATGAAAATATAGATGATAATAAACACCCATGTGAAGTTTCAAGGAAATGGGCAAAGCAGTTGCAGAGATATAGTATAACGAAAAACTTTAACCAAAAACTTTAACCAAAAAACTTAACCAAAAAACTTAACAAAAAAACTTAACCAAAAACTTCAAAGTAATTTGACCTTGACATTGGGCACAGGGGGGGGCAGCACGGGAGGGGGGTAGAATGAAAATATAGATGATGATAAACACCCATGTGAAGTTTCAAGGTAATGGGCAAAGCAGTTGCAGAGATATAGTATAACGAAAAACTTTAACCAAAAAACTTAACCAAAAATCTTAACCAAAAACTTTAACCAAAAAACTTAACCAAAAAACTTAACCAAAAACTTTAACCAAATAACTTAACCAAAAACTTCAAAGTAATTTGACATTGGGCACAGGGGCCGCACAGGAGGGGGTAGAATGAAAACATAGATGATGATAAACACCCATATGAAGTTTCAAGGTAATGGGCAAAGCAGTTGCAGAGATGTAGTATAACGAAAAACTTTAACTAAAAAACTTAAGCAAAAAACTTAACCAAAAACTTTAACCAAAAAACTTAACCAAAAACTTCAAAGTAATTTGACCTTCATATTGGGCACAGGGGCCGCACGGGAGGGGGGTAGAATGAAAATATAGATGATGATAAACACCCATGTGAAGTTTCAAGGTAATGGGCAAAGCAGTTGCAGAGATATAGTATAACGAACAACTTTAACCAAAAACTTTAACCAAAAAACTTAACCAAAAAACTTAACCAAAAACTTTAACCAAAGAACTTAACCAAAAACTTTAACCAAAAAACTTAACCAAACAACTTAACCAAAAAACTTAACCAAAAACTTTAACCAAAGAACTTAACCAAAAACTTTAACCGGACACACGTACGTACGTACGTACGTACGTACGTACGTACGGCCGACTATATCGCGCTTTCCGCAAACGGGCGCGACAATGATGATAAACACCCATGTGAAGTTTCAATGTAATGGGCAAAGCAGTTGCAGAGATATAATATAACGAAAAAGTTTAACCAAAAAACTTACCAAAAACCTGTAACCCAAAAAACTTTAACCAAAAAACTTAACCAAAAAACTTTAACCAAAAAACTTAACCAAAAACTACAAAAACTTAAAGTAATTTGACCTTGACATTGGGCACAGGAGCCGCACGGGAGGGGGGTAGATTAGATTGAAAATTATAGATGATGATAAACACCATGTGCAGTTTCAAGGTAATGGGCAAAGCAGTTGCAGAGATATAGTATAACGAAAAAGTTTAACAAAACACTTAACCAAAAAAAATAAAAACCTTAACCAAAAAGTTTTTAACCAAAAAACTTTAACTAAAAAACTTAACCAAAAACTTTAACCAAAGAACTTAACCAAAAACTTCAAAGTAATTTGACCTTGACATTGGGCACAGGGGCCGCACAGGAGGGGGTACAATGAAAATATAGATGATGATAAACACCCATATGAAGTTTCAAGGTAATGGGCAAAGCAGTTGCAGAGATGTAGTATAACGAAAAACTTAACCAAAAAACTTAACCAAAAAACTTAACCAAAAAACTTAGCCAAAAACTTTAACCAAAAAACATAACCAAACACTTCAAAGTAATTTGACCTTGACATTGGACACAGGGGCCGCACGGGAGGGGGGTAGAATGAAAATATAGATGATGATAAACACCCATGTGAAGTTTCAAGGTAATGGGCAAAGCAGTTGCAGAGATATAGTATAACGAAAAACTTTAACCAAAAACTTTAACCAAAAAACTTAACCAAAAAACTTAACCAAAAACTTTAACCAAAGAACTTAACCAAAAACTTTAACCAAAAAACTTAACCAAACAACTTAACCAAAAACTTTAACCGGACACACGTACGTACGTACGTACGCCAAACGGCCGACTATATCGCGCTTTCCGCAAGCGGGCGCGACAAAAACTGTATCTAATGTGACAAATCTTATCAAAGATGATGGGTCAATAACAAAGACTGAGCTTGAGAAAGCAGAAGTGTTGAATAGTTTCTTTGCCAGTGTTTTTACGCGAGAAAATAGTACAAATGTTCCTGACATACCCGATCGTACCTTTAATGTTCCCCTTGAAAATATACAACTTGATGTAGATTGTGTTGTGAAAATCCTACTTGGACTAGATGGTGGTAAATCGATGGGTCCTGATGAGTTGAATCCATTATTATTAAAGACAATGGCTCAAGTATTTGCAACCCCGCTATTATTAATATTTCAAAAATCTATTGATTGTGGCAAGATACCGAAAGTATGGAGTGAGTGAGTGAGTGAATAGGGTTTAACGTCCGCTTTTCTGACATAGAGGTACAAGCCTCAGGGAGTCTACACGCAGACGGGTCAACGGGGTCGAGTCCCATATCCACCTGTCCAAGGGGGGTAAATCCCAACTTCAGAACTCAATATTTACAATCAAAATATATATTCAGTTCTGAAATTAGAACAACCTGATCTGGTGCCAGGCCCTCGGCCACACCAGCATCATTTAATCCCATTCCCCTAAAATGTAATAGGATTAGCGCTAATCTTACTTTTATATATGGGGCATAGCCCGACTCAACTCTCACATACAAGAAAGCCAAAAATGTACATGAGGGCCAAATCCGGTATAGTGGGTTCCGGAAAGTATGAACCCAATCGTTAAGCCAGTTTAGTCGCCTTTTACGACAAGCAATGGCTACTGCAGCACTATTCTCAGGATCAGTTGATCCCGCCCCGGTGCCTGCACGGGGCCCGAAAGTATGGAAAGATGCTCGTGTCACTCCATTATTCAAGAAAGGAACCAAATCATCGCTTGGTAATTACCTGCCTGTAAGCCTCACGTCTATAGTTTGCAAATGCCTGGAGAAATTAATACGTGCTGCTGTTATTGAACACCTGAATAGGAATAATCTCATATCTAGTGCACAGTTTGGATTTCGCTCGGGTCGTTCCTGTGTTCTTCAACTACTTGATGTAATGGAAGACTGGTCTACTTTTATTGAGAACAACAACTCTTGGGATACAGTGTACTTAGATTTCGCAAAAGAGTTTGACAGTGTACCTCATCAACGTTTACTTATCAAACTTTCATCATACGGCATTAAAGGCAATATATTATCATGGATCTCACACTTTCTATTGGAACGTCGACAATATGTAGCTGTTAAGGGATATTGTTCGTCATGGCAGGATGTTATAAGTGGTGTACCACAGGGCAGCGTACTAGGACCTATACTGTTTATTATTTACATAAATGACCTACCTGAAGTGGTTGATTGCACAGTTAAGATATTTGCTGATGATACTAAACTATATTCACAGGATAGTGATTATAACAAAATTCAACAGGACCTGGACTCCCTTTGTAGTTGGGCAGATCTATGGCAACTAAGGTTTAATGTCAACAAATGCAAAGCCATTCATTATGGTACTCATAATCAAGAACATCTGTACTCAATGAAATCTGGAAACTGTGTCTGAAGAGAAGGATCTAGGTATAATAGTCCAACAAAATCTGAAATTCAGCAGTCACATTGCCTCAAAAGTTAACAAAGCCAATAGCATGCTCTCATTAATTGTGCGTTCCTTCGATTACATTGAAAAGGACTAATTCCTCATGCTCTATAAAGCTATGGTAAGACCACATATTGAATATGGAAATATTATTTGGTACCCATTCTTGAGGAAGGTCATAATTAGTGTGGAAAAAGTTCAGAAACGAGCAACCAAGATTGTACCTCAGCTGAAGGACCTTGAAATAGACAGACTGAAAGAACTTAAACTACCAACATTAGCACATAGGAGAAGAAGAGGGGATATGATCCAGACTTTTAAGATTATTCGCGGTATAGAAGACATTCCATCAGACAGATTCTTTACAATATGCCAGTCGAGGACTCGTGGCCATGATTATAAACTGGCCAAACCACGTTGTATAACATCATTTCGCCTACAACAGTTTTCACAGAGGATAATAAACGATTGGAACTCACTCCCAAAGTATGTTGTGAACTCAAATGACATGAATGATTTCAAATCGAAACTCGACCAGTACTGGAACCACGATACTATATACCAATTTTAACCACGTTATATATGTTAATATACATACATATATACTACCAAATGTGACATTAAATACTACAAACCTGTACCCTAAATATTCAAATCAAACCATGCAAGAATACAAGATACATATACTCAACAAAACTAGAAACGTCCCTGTTTTATAGCCGGTGTAGCTCTGTCTATGTATGTACCACATGTTCAAAGTACATGTATTTTAAACCGTGGCGATGTTCAGAATACGATCGTGTAGAGTTTAGCCGATACACACGGTTTACATAGCGGCCAGTGACCGGAACGTTGATTTCCACTTTTTGCACGTGCACGCTATACTTGTCATCGATAAGGTGATTCAGTTCATGTCGTACCATTCATCGCGATAGGGGCTATTCGGAAAATTAAAAAACTTTTTTAATTTTTCACTGTTTTCGATATGCCACGGCTTTCCGAAAACGAGCGAAATCAGGCAATTGGGATGCTTGCGGGTGGGATGGCCACCAGGGCGGTCGCGCCTCGGTTTGGTTGCTGTCGGAAGACGATTGATCGTCTTGCAGCCCGGTACAGCAGACTGGGGCTGTTCACGACCGGCAGCGACCTGGTAGGCCTCGTGTAACGACGGCTAGAGCCGATCGTTACATTACGTTGACGCACTTACGTCAACGTCGATTGGCAGCCACAGTCACTGCTAGGCGATACGGTGTCTCAGGGCAGACCATTCGCAGCCGGTTACGTCGTAACGCCCAACCAATCCGGGCACGCCGCCCGTACACTAGTCAGATAATGACCCAACGTCACCGTGCTGCCAGACTGTTATGGGCGCGACGTCATCTGAACTGGAGAAGGGCTGACTGGAACCGAGTTTTGTTCACCGATGAATCTCGGTTCACAGTTAGTCATGCTGACGGAAGATTACGGGTATTTACAGGCGTAAAAATGAAAGATTCACCGATTGTTGCATTGTTGAGAAGAACAGGTTTGGGGGAGGGAGCGTAATGGTCTGGGGTGGGATCATGGGAAACCGGACAAGACAGATTTGGTTGTTGTACAGGGCAACATCAATGCACAACGTTATGTTGCAGATGTGCTAAATGCACATGCCTTACCATTTATCCGTCAGCATGGTCCTGGTGTGACATTGATGCACGACAATGCCCGCCCTCACGTAGCCAGGGTCACCACTCAATACTTACAGCAAAACAACGTCGACGTCATGCCATGGCCCGCGGTCTCCCCGGATCTCAATCCCATTGAGCACATATGGGATGAGCTGGGCCGCAAAGCAAGAGCTAACCATCAGATTGACAATGTTCGCGATCTTACACGGGCGTTACAACGGGAATGGAGGAATTTGCCCAACGCATTGGTATTGCGTTACGTCACGTCGATGCGGCGTAGGATCATTACATGCATTCATGCAAATGGTGGCCACACTCGGTACTAACGAGATTTACTGAATTTGCCACATTACTTATTGAAATTCCATCTCTAAACATTAAGTAACACATTTCTGAGTTTTTGTGATTTTTGATTTTGACCCCTACCGCCCTTGGCCGGTTATCTCTCGAATATTTAACAAGATATCCAAATGCAATTTATTGGCTTTGATACAGAAATGAATGAACTTGTTTTTCCATTTTGATTTTTAAAAGTAACCCTTTTGGTTTTTGATGAATCTTTCCTTAAACATGGAGGGACGTTTCTAGTTTTGCTCAGTATAGTATCCGAAGAATGACTGAAGAAAATGGGCTAAAACAGGAGATTCATCCTTACTTCAGAGCCCAGAAACCATCATAGAGGTAAGACCGGGAATAGAAATTGTGTAAACAGCACATAAGTGACAAATCAAATAGCGATGAGTCAAGATCGACTCCATATGTGTATTTATTGCATACATTGGATTTCATTATAGGAATGAATGGCCTTTTTGTTGAATTTATCGGGGTATAAACTTGGAAAAGTCGCGGGAATACTGGACGAAGCGATAAAAAATTACAATTTTCGAAAATTGTAATTTTTTTAAGGCATCTTCCAGTATTCCCGCGACTTTTCCAAGTTTATATCCTCGATAAATTCCACAAAAAGGCCATGCATTCCTTATAATTTCAGCATTTGAAATAAATTCATCAAGAAAATGTGTTTATTTTACGTTTTCTTAAGAATTATTTTAACTGCACCTCACGGTTACGGAAAGTAGTTCGGCGTGGGAGTTTACTGGGATACAAATTTTGGACAGAGACTTGCTGCGTGCCAATCAAATGTTAGGGAATTATGTGAATATGTTTGTGCTGGAATTATAGTGCATTAACGAGATAAATTTGTAAATTTGACTGCTACAGAATCCACGCTAGGCGATCAGTACAGTATGATCATATGCTAATGCAAAAAAAAAAAAATAAAATAACATTTGCGTTGATGTAATGATATTTGTTGAAAGGGTTGACTGAAGAAACGCGACAAAGCCTTTTTTCTTATGTCACAGAGCTCCAGATAAGGTGCGTATTTGCGTAAATACCCAATTAAAATTGCCAAAAACCCAATTGAAATCAGAAGTAGTGATCGAGTATCAAAAAGCAATGAAAAATGTGTGGTTTCTTTATCATGCTACAGGAAACAATAAACAGACCACACAGGTAGCATATTTTCTTATTTTTCCATGAAAGCACATCTTGGTATTTCATTAGAATTGTCTCCAAGGAGACAATTCTAATAAAAGCACACAACCTATGCAAACTGATACTAGAAACACAAATATCCATGTTTCTAATATTATTACAAATACCAAGATGTGTTTTCATTTAGAAGCAAACTATTCAATGAGTGCGGTCTGCTGATGTGTAAACAGTTATGTGATTCTATTTTACACAATTAAAATTTTGAAATACCCAATTGCTAAATGAATGTCATATTAACTCTCATCACTCATGCAAGATCCCCTATTTAATATTTTCTTTCGAAAACAGAGTAGAGCGTCCGAGGGCCGCCGAATAGTAATCTATAGCATCGGGGTCATGAAGTGAAGTGTGCTTATAAATAACTTGCTTATTACGGTGTTCCGTTAATGTCATCGTAATATGTGACTGTGACTGGAGAAATGGGGCTTATGTGTTTTGTCGCCAGTGTAGCTCCTTTTCAAATAACACAATCATGTTACCTGATAATGAGCTACCTTGCTTGTTGGAAGCATGATAGGTGGTATTTCATTGAGGGAATGGCGAACAGTGCAGATCCTGATCAGACTGTGCGGATCAGGATCTACACTGGTCGCAAAACCCATAAGTCCAATTTATCCAGTCACATACACAAATCGCTATTGGGTCTATACAATGAACTACGACAACACGAAAGTACGATGAATACGGACGATACCACGATGTCGATACTACGACCTAGCGATGACGATAGCATGCTACTAAGATACAGAGAGTACGATATCACGGTAGTACGATGATACAGCGATATGTTATCGTTATCTTGCCACCATTATATTGCGTTATTATTATTATGTCCGATATGTTCACGTTATATTGCCACCATGATTGTCGTGCACGGTATGGTATCGTCATCTTTCCCCCATGGTATTGCGTTATCATTGTCGTGCACGGTATGTTATCGTCACCATGCCACCATGGTATCGCGCTACCATTGTCGTGCACTGTAGTGGTATTGCGTTATCATTGTCGTGCACGGTATATTATCGTCATCTTTACACCGTGGTATCGCGTTATCATTGTCGACAATATTTTCTAACAGCAAGTTTAGGACCGCGCATGGAAAACAGTAAACATATGAGACACGCCATGTGATTGTGTACCTTCGGACATCTGCGTAATTTCATTAATGTTTACAACTGTTACAGACAGAGAATGCCGATGTCTACCAACGTTAGTTAGAAACAGTAATATTCAAAGGAGATTAGTTATACATTTATAAGAACCATGAACAATTTCATCAAATTAATATCGTATTTACCAAATATATATTACTGAGGTACGTACTAAAATAACACATACTAGTTAGATTGTCTCCCTTACACCATAATGACATAGACGATGCGATTTCCAGCGAGATTCTCACCCACGAATGTCAATGTTACCAATGTCAAAGTCACCCGAATTACACTGGGTGGATGACCATCAATGTGAGGAAGATATTGATGAAGTTTCGTAATGATTCGACTATCTGATCCGGACATATTCAACACATGAACTTACAGTGGAGTCAGCGTGTAAGTGCACACACGAACGAACACGACAGGTTGGAACCAACATGTCGTGTTCGTTCGTGTGTGCACTTACACGCTGACCCTACTGTACGTCCAAAGTGTTGACGTCTACTACAGGTATGAAGCCGTCGCCGGAATTGTGATATTCTAATCTTAAGTAATTAAAAAGTAACATTGACCTTGCATTTAACGGGGGTCCGATTATCATTAATTTGTCACAGCATGATAGAGGACCATCAGAGTAATACATATGTGAAATATAAAGTAGTTATGTGAAAGGAAGCAGACATTATAAGACATTTACCCGAGCGTTAAGGTTTTTAATACACTAATTATGTGACCTTTGCCTTGGGCTTAGCAGGAACCCGATGGTCGTGGATTTGTCACAGCATGATAGAGGACCATCAGTTGCAAGAAAGGAAACATAAATTATAAGAAATTTACCCGATCTTTAAGGTTTGGGGCGAGTATCGTGGGTTTGTCACAGCATGATAGAGGGCCATCGGAGGAATGTATGTACATGAAGCAGTTAGGTGAAAGGAAACATAGTATGTGACATTGACCTTGTGTTTAGCCGGGGCCCGATGATATTGGATGTGTCACAGCATGATAGAATGGAATGGAATGGTGCTTAACGGCCCATCAACACAAAAGCATATCATTTAGGACCAAGCAATTTAGACGAAGAAGGAAATAGTAGTAAAATAGTATGTTAGATGTGGTAGGCAATCAAATGATTAAGGTAAAAAACAAACTATGTATGATGATCAATATAATTGAGCAACATGAATACAATGATAAAATTAGATTTTCCGATACAAGTTGTTTCCATGGAGAAAGCTAAGCAAACTGTCAATGTTCTCCACCTGGAATAACTCCGCACGTGAAGTAACACTGAAGTGTTTGAGTCGAATATCAACAAAGTCGATACAGTCCAGTAGGATGTGCTTCACGGTATGCACCATGGACGTGGCTCACATTGATCATATACGAATGCGCTAGTCGTATATGTCCAATGCGTATAACCGACTAACTTCAATCCGGCATACATGTCTGTAGCCAGGAGTCCATTCGCCCAAAGTCGGTTTCATAGCATGACGTTTGTTATATGTGAGCAGATCTGCATTGTATCAGAGATGAATGAGTTGATGGATGATTTAAAATCATGATAGCAAACAGGGAAATTAGAAGTCTGTAGCTCCAGGGCAGCATTGGCACTATGTGCCCCGTCATTTCCAGTGATACCAGTATGGCTGGGGAGCCAAAACAAATAATATCCTTGCCAGACGAAAGTAAAATATGGTATAGCTCAATGATTTGGCGAATACGTGGATGCCCAAGCTTCATGTTGTGCAAAGCTTGTAGTGAAGATAATGAATCGGAAAATAAAATGAATTGTTTTCTCCAATATAGTTCCGCTTAATTCGCTTATTCCGCAGAAAATATCAAAGATTTATCTGGGAGTCTGGATTGAAGATCTCCCTCGGGGACAGCTGCAGCAGCAGCTACCCGGTCCCCGTCCTTTGATACATCAGTGAAAAGCGAAGTGTATGTATTATATCTGTATTTAACTGCAAGAAAATGTTTCTTTAAAATGAATGGATCAGTTGTTGCTTTCGCATGCTGGCTAAGATCGAAGATCACCTTGGGCTGTCCAACTGCCACGGTGGAGAATCTGAGACAGAGTGATCCAGTTCCAAGCCAGCATCATGTATAAAAGGACCCATTCGCTTGCCGAATGATGGCTTGAAGCTGGGTTTCTTATCGAATACAGCATATGTAAGCTGGATTAGACGGATTGGAATGTAGTTTGGTGCCGTATTGACAATATAATTTGGTGCGTCTGTCGTAGAGAGAAGGCTCAATTGGCCCAGCATATAAGCTCTGTGTTAGACGTAAGAAATGCACACAGACAGAGTCTTAAGCCTTGCTGATGTATTGGATCGAGCATCCGAAGATCGGGTTTACTTGCTGGTCCATATACAGTGCATCCGTAGTTTTGAGCGAACACGTGCGATGTAAAGACGATGCAGCACCTTTCGGTCATGATTTGCTACCATGATTTTCCCAGTCATGATTTGCTACCACTCGCAGCAAGTTGAGTGTTTTCTGTCATTTAGCTTTCAAGTATCGCACACGAGGTTTAAACGCGAGTTTAGGATCAAAGAGAAGACCAAGGATGGGATGTGTTCCCAGTTTAAGTTCGGGATCAAGGTAAAGACCGCGTCTTTTGCAAAACTGCATGCTATTAGTTTTCGATTTCTAAAATATAAAGCCCTTTTCTGTGGCCCACTTGTTAATTGTATTGAGGCTTAGTTGTAATTGGCGCTCAATAGTTTGCATGTTTTTTATTTGTAACATATTAGAAATTCATCGACATATAACGAGCAGTCAACACCTGGTTGCAGGCATTTTACAATGTTATTGAGTTTAATGTTAAAAAGAGTAACATACACTATACTTCCCTGCGGCACATCCATTCCCTTTCTTGATAGAGGACCATCAGAGGAATGCATGTTTGAAATATGAAGGAAACAGCAAGTATAGGAAATGTACCCGAGCGAGGCCCGTACGGACGACGGTAACGCTTTGCCCCAACAACTCGCCAATTGGTGGCGGGTGGGAGTATAAACTTAGTGTGTGTTTGTTTGTTTGTTGGCGTTTAACGGCCTATCAACAGCTAAGCTCATTTAAGGCCGGGTCAATGGGTTTAGTGGGTGACTTTAGTTAGATGACAGACAATGTGCGGTATGTACATGCACGTTTGGAGTTCCACTGGGTATAGAGTTATCAACATCACTACATCGATAACACGAGTGTATTGGTTCCTTTATAAGTCTGACGAGCGCATTACAGTTTGTATGGGTCGTCGGCCGATAATCTGTACCTTACGACGTTTACGAAGAGCGTAGCACCAGATCAGCCTGCGCATCCGCGCAGTCTGATCAGGGGCTGCGCTGTTCGCCATTCAGTCATCGACATCGGCAGAACTATCAGCAAAACGAGTGGATTCCAATCCTACGTAGTGAATGTGGAAGAGGATCAAACTTGTTCCAAATATTGTAAGGTACAGTTTCGCATCGGGAGAGCCCATATAATGTTCCAATATTGCACAACATGTGGATGATGTAAAGTTGTATGTGATGCACGATGTTTCTACAAAGCAACGTGTATTGTCTCTACATTTGAAATATATATTGCTGTCTACAGTGCGAACATACCTGTACATGTATATTGTCAGGGGAACATTTTTAATCAGCACATATTTGGTTTGTTTTCTGCTAAGGATATACACTATTCAACAATGATATGTGCCTTGGAGCAGTTTCACTAAACTTCGTACGACTAACATGTTCGTAATTGCAAATTTAGGATGGTCTGGAAAGTTCAATTGATGGATTTACATTTATTGAGCATAGGCTGTATGCAGCCTATGCTCAATAAATGTAAATCCAATAATTGTTTACACGAAAACAATGTTAATGTGAAATTTACAGACTATAATAATGTTGCACTTAGGAACATTTTAGTCGTAAGAAGTTTAGTGAAACGACCCCCAGTTTCAGATATGCCAGAATTCTCATGTTGCACAGTAAGGATCATAGTTGTGGACAGTAACTCTGCGAAACTCCCGTGCAGTCCGTAGCATACTACAGACGGTACGGTCGTTTTGCAGAGTTACATCCCGCAACTATACGGGTCCATACGGTTTGTTTGACGACAATGAATGTGTTTAACGTCCCAGCAACATCTAATGTCATATAGAGACGGGACCACAGTTTAAAGTCTCATCCAACAGACTGGTGGAATGGAAATACTATGTAAGTATTGTTTATGCCTAGGACGAGGATTGAACGCACAACATATGGTATTTAACGTCCAATGCAGTGTCCCCTAGGCCACGGCACATCTCTGTTTACTAGAAGAATGACGACTGTTTCGACAAGTATGGTAAACCCACACTGGTCGAACAACGGGCATATACAGTGGGGTCAGCGTGTAAGTGCACACACGAACGAACACGACAGGTTGGTTCGCTACCCACCCAAAGTGTATGTTGTTACCACTCAGTTGAACCGTCTCGCCGAGACGGTTCAACTGAGTGGTAACAACATACACTTTTGATGCGAAATGAGAAAAAATGCAGAACAAATATTTACATTTTTTTTATAGGCATGAAATACAGTGGGGTCAGCGTGTAAGTGCACACACGAACGAACACGACAGGTTGGTTCCAACCGTTCCAACCTGTCGTGTTCGTTCGTGTGTGCACTTACACGCTGACCCCACTGTAATGATGATATGGGATTATATTGGTGACAAAGGCATCATCAGGGGACCGTTTCACTAAACCTCGTACGACTAAAACGTTCACTATCCGTACGACTAAAACGTTCACTATCCGTACGACTAAAACGTTCACTATCCGTACGACTAAAACGTTCACTATCCGTACGACTAAAACGTTCGTAAGTCCAAATTTAGGATCGACTGGAAATTTCAATTGATGGATTTACATCTATTGAGCATAGGCTGCATATGCAGCCTATGCTCAATAAATATAAATCCAATACTTTTTTACAAGAAAACATCGTTAATGTGACATTTGCAGACTCATAATGTTGCACTTACGAACATTTTATTCGTACGAGGTTTAGTGAAACGGGCCCCATGAGGTAGCAGTGACCAGTTAGCCGCCAGTTTCGTATAATGGCATATTTATAAATATTACACTTTCTGCTGATTAAAATTCATTTTAATTGTTTAATGAATTTTTTGTTACATCGTATTAATTAATGAATGCTCATTCCAGGGCCATCTGACCTGTTCCCATTGATCAGAAATGAGCAAATACGAATTGAGGGTATGTTGTGACAAAAACTGATCAAAACAACAGATTTTTCTGGGAGTTTCAAACAAGAATTTATTTCAGAGAAAACTCATGGATGGGAACTGGTTTGCACCATGATAGTACATTTACCTCTGGATGATGATTGAGAACACATACAACATTCAATCTGTAGTTCCGCAAGTAGCGTGGCACGGCATGGTTTTTGAGTGAATATTTTACCTCAGAATTGGACAATTTTAAAGAGGCTGCACCAAGATATTTCACATTCCTGCATAGGTAAGGAGCACTAATAGAGCAGCATATTTGTGTTTATGTAAAAGCTTCTAGTGTGTCTAGGTCACAAATGTCGAACTCATATTGCTGTCTGCCCACTTATTTGGAATATTGAATTAAATACATACTGTCCGAGGGCGTGAAATTGATAATTTTAAATTAACTGGTCACTGCCCCCTGAACAGTCACCCTCGAGCATAGTTGCGGGCGGTAACTCCCAAACTCATGTACATATGCTCCAGACTGTACAGGAGTTTTGCAGAGTTACTGCCCCGACTCGAGAAGGACTGCTATCAAGATGGACATCAACACTTGATTTGTTGTTTGTCCGACAGTCAACGGTCTATCTTATTTGGTTGTCGAGCAAGAAAAAAGACGTGTGTACATAATGTCTGTGTATATTGCACAGTTGTCTTCATTAAAGGAACTGGATGTCAGATATACGCAGAAATTGATGAATCAGGTTAGTAAAACTGGGTCAAACATATTTTAAGCATAGATTTGCATCGCATTTCTGAAATCAATTGTACATAGCAGTCACCTGGAAAACGTTTCGGGATTATTTAAAGAGATTCGGTAAACACAATGGAAAACTAGAGATTATGTTTGTAAAACATGGGTATGCCCGCTGGCATACTGGACCTTAACAAATAACAAGAAACGAGGCAAAGCGACAAAACAAAATGGCTAAGTGTTTCAGCGACATTTCAAAGGTGACAACGGTCAATGTCGAGTTAATGGTGGCACGAGTGAGTGACAAATGTTCACTACAGGCGATTCAAATGTCCAATTAGTGAATCAATCCTTCGCGTAATATTGAAGATATTACATGTTGGAGAAACTTTTACAAACTTTTCGCTGTAAATGTACACGGACGGACGGAACGCAATATCCCTTGCTATCGCATAGGGGGCATACATATCTAGCTAACAAACCCCTATTTTTTTCTGTTAGTGATGGTTACTAATATAATTTTATTTGTATTACAATTGTCTTTACTAGTGGTACGTGTATGTGCATAGCGAAAATGCATAACCAAAGTATCTCAATTGTTCATCACCCTTTCTGAAAGTACATGTATATGTTACATGTATTTGATTTGTACGGAGCCCCGCAGGGGACATGGATTGTTTTTTTATTAATTCTTTCCCACGACATAACAATTCATTCCCTCAATTTAACAATTCGTTCCCTCGAATTAACAATTTGTTCCCACGATATAACAATTCCTTCCCTCGAATTGTCATAATTCGTTCACACGATATGACAATTTGTTTCCTCAATTTAACAATTCGTTCCCTCGAATTAACAATTCGTTACCACGATATAACAATTCGTTCCCACAAATTAACAATTCGTTCCCACGATATGACAATTCGTTCCCTCAATTTAACAATTCGTTACCGAGAATATTTTACGAGTGCAATTCCGTTGCGCGGCGGAACGAGTGGCGTATATCCACATACACATCAAATCACCTTTTTATTATATACGCACATCACTCCCAATTTATATGCGCCTTAAAAAGTATACGAAATATAAATAAAATATAGAAATTAGTGATGAATTAGAAGGAACTATTTTGCAAGGTGAAAAAAAACGTAATTCCGGTATCATACTTGACCAATATGAATTTCTGGACGTCCATACGGAAGAACATTGACGGCTTGCGTTCCAATGTGTTTCAATGGGAAAGGAACGAACGTGTACATTATGATAAAAGTGTATATAACGCAAACGTGTTTGGAATTCCATCACATGAACTGATTTGATTGGTGATACACATCAGTGGCAGTGTGTGCAGTGAAACACCAGTACATCAGAAGCCGATTTCATCAAAATTGCAAAGTATACTTTTTTAGCAAAGTATACTTTGAGGGAGTAATCATTTATTTTTCCCGAAATGCATTATTTCATACAGAACTAACTACTGCATATATTTGATGATTAAAAGTATGCAGAATTATAATACTGAATTTATTACATTATCACAGCCATTTTAGCTGTGATAATAACATTCAGTATAATAAAAATTAATAAATTTATCCTAAAACTGAAAATTTCTCCCTCAAAGTATACTTTGCTAGAAAAGTATACTTTGCAATGTTGATGAAATCGGCTACAGAGACATGATCTGAGCTACAGTGCATTTATTACAGTGGGGTCAGCGTGTAAGTGCACACACGAACGAACACGACAGGTTGGAACCAACCTGTCGTGTTCGTTTGTGTGTGCACTTACACGCTGACCCCACTGTAATAGGTTCACCAATGTAGCTGCGATCAGCAGCACACTACTGCTGCCTGATATTGATCATGATACGCCGACTTTGGGCAGTGACACTATTGTATTCCCACCCACGATTAACCCTTCCTACGCTGTTGACGGATATTGCCGTCTGCTGTTTTTCATTTTTGCTTTAATTCTTAACAAAAAACTGGTTTTGACAGCACATGAGAATCGTCTCCACAGGCTTCCGGCCTCAATTTAACAATTCGTTCCCACGAATTAACAATTCGTTCCAGCGAATTAACAATCCGTTCCCTCAATTTAACAATTCGTTCCCATGTATTGTTATATCGTGGGAACGAATTGTTAATTCGAGGGAACGAATTGTAATTTCGTGGGAACGAATTGTTAATTCGAGGGAACAAATTGTTAAATTGAGGGAACGAATTGTTAAATTGAGGGAACGAATTGTTATTTCGTGGGAACAAATTAATAACAAGAAACGAGGCAAAGCCACGAAGGCCAGGTTTTTTCCAAGCATGGACACTTGGATAACATAATTATACCCACTTTGTGTAGACTAGATGGCCGTGGCCTGCATGTCGCGCCTTGGGGCGAGGCATGGACACTAAAAAAATAGATATAGTAGATGGAAAAACTTTAACGAAAAAACTTTAACCGGACACACGGACGTACGGACGGACGGACGTATGCCAAAATGCGGACGATATCGCGCTTTCCGCAAGCGGGTGCGACAATGATGATAAACACCCATGTGAAGTATCAAGGTAATGGGTGAAGCAGTTGCAGAGATATAGTACAGAAAAAACTTTAACAAATAAATTCAAAGTAATTTGACCTTGACATTGCGCACAGGGGCCGCACGGTTGGGGGTTAGAATGAAAATATGGGCGATGATAAACACCCATGTGAAGTTTCAAGGTAATGGACGAAGCAGTTGCAGAGATATAGTATAACGAAAAAGTTTTAACCAACAAAAAAATTTAACCAGACGTACGTTAAAAAGTTAACGTTAAAAATGGCTAAGTCAATTACGTAGAAATAATAGGTGAAGGTAAAAAAATGGTCACATGTTGGATAGTTGTATGTGGTAGGCACCCCTTGGTTATGAAGCTGTGAAAGTTTGGTGGTCCTAGGTGGTACAGTACCAAAGAAATGGACTTAAACACGAAAACTTAACATTGTAAACGCGAAAACTTAACATTGAAAATGGCTAAGTCGACTGCGCGGAAAAAAATGGGTCAAGTTAAAAATAAAAAAAAAGTAAACATGTTGGATAGTGATATGTGGTGGGCACCCCTTGATTATGAAGCTGTGAAAGTTTGGTGGTCCTAGGTGGTACAGTACCAAAGAAATGGACTTAAACACGAAAACTTAACATTGAAAACGCGAAAACTTAACATTGAAAATGGCTAAGTCGACTGCGCGGAAAAAATGGGTCAAGTTAAAAAAAAAGTAACATGTTGGATAGTGATATATGGTGGGCACCCCTTGATTATGAAGCTGTGAAAGTTTGGTGGTCCTAGGTGGTACAGTAACAAAGAAATGGACTCAAACACGAAAACTTAACATTGATTGTGGAGGCCGCCCGCCCGCCCGCCCGGCTTTCGCCAATCCAATAGCCTGGATTTTTTTCAAACAACCTGGCTAAAAATAATCCATGTAACCTGCACAAAACGGCACAAAACGGCACAAAACGGCGATGCGACAAGCGGGATACAATGTCAGAGCCGGGATCAGGAGACGTTTAACTAAACTTCGTACAACTAAGATGTTCGTAAGTGATAATTTAGGTTCGTCTGTAAATTTCAATCGATGGATTTACATTTATTGAGCATATAGGCTGCTCAATAAATGTAAATCCAATATTTTTTTACAAGAAAACATAGTTAATGTCAAATTATAATTTTGCACTTACAAACTGTTTATTCGTACGAAGTTTAGTGAAACGGGCCCCAGTTATGGAACACACAGATAGGTTATACATGAATATACATGTTGAAGTTACATGCCCACTCAGTAGGCACAACATGTTCTTTATAGAAATTAAATATTTAGTGTATAATTGTGTCACTATTCCACCAGTTGTAAACATTACAAATGTAAATGCTTCGATTTAACTACGGCATTGGTTCGATGACCTTACATATCTGCAAAGACTATTTAAGTCCCCATCCGATAGGACAAGGCTAGCACGAAGTTGTCTTGTCCAAGGACACGCCGATTCGGCCATTCGGAGCAGGTCGAGGTGGGAATCGAGCCGGGGTCTCCCGATCCGCAGTCCGACGCTCTGCCTACTGAGCTAAAAATTACAAGTGCTCGCTATAAAGATATAATCATTTAGTAATATTTATCTTACTGATAGTGACTCGCGGTGGTATCAGGATACTTTCATATGCAAATGAGGCATGATATGTTTTAATTATTTATACTAATTAAACTCGTCACATGAACAAATAATATTTTCGACAGATTATAAAGTATGATCATTGCACATCAAAAAATAAATACAGAAAATAAATAGAAGTGACCGTTAACATTTTAAGGACACAAAGTTATCGCCCCTGATATCAGTGTGGATATTTACGTTTGATATAAACTGTAATACTATCAATCAATATTAGGGTTAATGGTGTATAGCGGGCATTCATAATTATTATAACTGGTGGAAATGTGACACAAGTATACATTTATTTAATGCCTATACAGAACAGTTTGTGCCTACTGAGTGGGCATGTACCTTTAACAATACTTAACCCATTTACATAAACTTGGAAAAGTCGCGGGAATACTGGACGAAGGCCGGAAGGCCTTCGTCCAGTATTCCCGCGACTTTTCCAAGTTTATAAGGATACAATACTTTTTGTTAAAACAAGTCTGTTTTTTTTTACGTTTCCATGTTGTTGACGCTCATTTGAACCGTCTCGTCGAGACGGTTCAAACGAGTGTTAAAAACAATTTGAGGTGAAATAAAGAAAATAGGTATTTGTAAACCCTCTTAAAACGTTTCAAACTAGTATACATGTACTTGCAACCTGTTTAGGTATGGGGTAATTAGTGTG
The DNA here is from genome assembly GCA_029237695.1 of Conchocele bisecta. Classification (NCBI taxonomy): domain Eukaryota; kingdom Metazoa; phylum Mollusca; class Bivalvia; order Lucinida; family Thyasiridae; genus Conchocele; species Conchocele bisecta. The sequence continues at coordinate 62,905,278 of CM055267.1, forward strand.
GTTATTAAAGCATATATCTCAGTTTATATACAGCAACATCTGATACTATCTTGTGAGTGTCGATGTCAAAATCCGGATGATGGTCAGACACATACTTCAGTAGAGAATGATATGCTTCTGACTTCAGCTCAACTTCAGTTTCCGCCTCTACGTCAGTGTGCACTGCACTATCGGCATCGGAGTCTGTGTGTGTGTCCTCCAGTTGTCGCAGTATTCCATCGGCCGTATCATAGCCGTTTTCAACATCACCATCATCAGCGTCATCTGTCCCGGAGTCGGAATTGAACAAATCGGTGTTCATATATACTGATTCATGTGTCCGTGCCATTATATTGTCATAAACACAATCATCTTCAATAACATGAACGTTACTGTACATGTTCGGGTCTTCAGATGCGCTTTTAATAAAGGTACCGCGCCTGGTGTTGTTTCTCATCTCCACATGGGATACATCACAATCGTCTGCGCCGGTTGGGGTGTGATTTGTAAAGTCAGTAGTT